>DVZL01000587.1:0-22113 GCA_018236625.1 Lasaia peninsularis
GTAACATACTAAACACTCGTTTTCATTTTTTAAAATTTTATTTTTATGTAGGTAGGTACTTATATCTGTTTTAATTCTATATATTTTTCTTTTTTTTTGTAAGTTCTTGTATTTTTTTGGTTTTTATTGCGTATCTATTTCTTTTTTATGCATCTGCCATTATTGTTACTTTTTTACTGTTGGTCCAAAGGTTGACTGGTAAAAGGTGAGCTTAATGCGTATTTAACGCGTTAAGCTCACCTTTTATAAAACATATTTGTGTATGATGTACAAAAATATTATATAAATAAATGTTTGTTTGTCCTCAAACGAATAATTTAAAAACTTTGATCATAAATACAAATTGAGGAATATTTTCGGACGTATAACTGAGTTGATGTCCTGCATACGTAGCATTGCTAACTCTTTTATCTCTCATTCTGTCAGTTTCGTGGAGTTGACAAAGTCTGAACAAGTCGGCCTTGTGAGACAAGTGAGACAGCTGGCCCTTTGAGAATGAGATAGATGTATATTATGAATGCAATCTCCAGATAATACCTTTAAGTTAGTGGTCTCATTTTACGATTTCAATATTAAGATTTATTTTTTTGGTGTGGATAATAACGTAAATATATACCCTCTTTTTAATGTAGCAGGTTAAAAAGCCTATGTGTTATTCTCGTGTATAAACTATATACTGTAAAGTTTCATCCAAATCCGTCCACTAGTTTTTTCGTGAAAGAGTAACAAACATACATTCATACTCTCAAACTTTCGCATTTATAATATTAGTAAGCTGTATATTTTTTTTTCTACGCAGCTTATAGTATAAAAGAAAAGAAATAAAAAAGAAGACCGTAAATAATAAATACTAATGAATTTAATAGATGATGAAATAAGATGAGTTCTTACATCGGGGGTACCTACTAGAAAATAAAGTGATCGCTGGTACAAAATCTCTTTTAAATTGGTAAACTGATAACTTATGCCATAAATAAGACGTAACTTTATACAATACATGTACCAGCGTATCTATGGTTTATTATGCTGTTTTTAGCGTTTTCTGTTTAAGGCTGTATCTAATGCGAGTCCCTTGCAGGATGAATGCTGTTCCCGCCATATATGGCACTTGTCAATATAACGAACGCATACGATATGTTCGCATGTTCCCGCGCATTTGATACAAAATGGCGGGCAAAGTATTTGTTTTTTTTTTCTTTTTTTATTGGTGACAGTGATTTTAGTGGTAAACGATAGAATAACTTAATTCTTAGAAGGAAGGGTTACTCTGCAAACACGTATTGATTTGAAACTGCTTGTACTTGAATTAATCCGAGCACCTATTACGTCTACTATAAATACTATCCTATCTCGTATTAATACACTTTTTGACAGTTACGTCTAATGGCTGCTAGCTGTCCCGGCGAACTTTGTACCCCCTGCATTTAGGGTTATGAAAAATTTATTTACCGATTCTAAGGCCCTCTCTATATACAGACCAAATTTCATAGGAACAGAACAGGATAAAAATCTTTAATCCGTCTGGTGGTCTAAGCAACCTCCTCACTTATTTTGAGTCAAATCGGTGTAGCCGTTCTTGAGTCAGAAATGGTGTAACTAACACACATATATATATATATATATATATTTCAGATTTTTTGAGGTTATGTAAAAAATGTAGTTTATATAAGAATCGATGTGGTCCACGAGCTACAAACAGAACTTAGACGTATTCTAAATGACCATGACTTTTACATCAAATGTTAAAATTCATGGTCTTTCTTTTTTTCTGATGCTATGTTATTCAGAAAAAATAATCCTCACTATGAAGCCTTCCGATCGGTATGATAAAGTTATAGGGTAATTTTTTTCTCGTGTTGCGGAATCGATTCCTGGTTGTTCCAGCTAATGATTTACAATCTATGAATGCAGTTTAAATTGTTTTTTGAATTAAAATAATGTTTTAATTCAGCAAAATGTTCTGTCTGCAATATTTAAGGTACTTCCCCTCTAGGTGGCATGCCCGTGGGACTAATTTTATTTATTTGTTTAGATGTGTAATTTCCCTTTTTATATTTTGTTTCACATAAACTTTTAATTATTTGAATAGGTGTGAAGGTACTTTATAATTTAATTCGAAGTGACTGGTTGGGACTGGTGGATCTTCTAACTATTATCAAAGTTATTACCTCTAAAAATTTGTATAAAACACATTTCATTTATATTTATATTCATATTTATCGCCTGTAAAGTATTATACTTATTTTTTGGGATAACATAAGCAATTCGTTTCGAAAACCTCCCGTTTATTGATCATCGAATTCCATAAAAAACAATGACCCGTTCCGTACCCCTGGTAAACCTGTCCTTATGTAATTTTTATTCCTTAGTATTCCTGTCGCAGTCAGGTTATTGATAATCCTGTTTTAATTAATGTATTCAAGTCTAACGCTGGATACATTATCGACCGCTCTACTTAATACTGACTCAGACAACACACGAAAACGCAGCAGTTTTTACTTTATTACTCATAAATCCTTTCTCAAATACTACTTTTACTTTTGAAGTTTAATAATTTACTTACTTATTAATTTTAATAAAAAAATGATAACTTAAAATCTGAGTTTAATAGCGATTTTCCAGCCAAATCAATGATTAGGAAAAGGATATTTAATAAAGTTTGTCTATTTTTAATAGCTGTGGCCTCGACTTCGTGTTTGAATTTAACTGAATAAAAGCAGCCTAAGATACTCTTTATTACATCAGCTGTTTACCAGTGAAACTCCCATCAAAATCGGTTCAGAGATTAGGGGGAAGAAATGGTCAGACAGACAAAAAATTCTAAAAAATATTATTTTGGTTTATCAATACATATACACAACAAGTTTATATAATATGTAAACATTCGTATGCATTTAGTAAAAAGCGGTTCTTTTAATATTATATACAGACACTTGTAATTTATTTATTTGTATAGATTTCGCTAACTTTACATCTCACTAAAAAGGAAATATATAATTTGTTTAACTACTTTTTAAATTTACACGATAATTTGCCGAATGAAAACTATCAAATCATGTCCTACCTGTCTACGTTTATTTCACACGATTTTCTTGAAAACGCTTGAATTGGAATTCCGGAAATAATTCTTTAGAAAAGAAAATTTCAACCCATGGCAGTTTGTTTCATCGTAACTTCCAAAATTAGCAGTACAATTCTCAATGAATTAGGTAATAAAGTGTCTTTTTAACAGAAATAAAACGTAGCCGTCCGAGGTCTGTGTGAAGAGGTCTGCAGCGAATGAATACGGTCCGGTTATTTTAGTACGACTTGCTTATTAGAAGTTATTATGGATGACTTTTTGCTCAGTAGCCGTTTGAGATTGCAAGTATAATTGGTGCTTGAACGTGAGAAACAAACCGGGGGATGAGTGATAATATCTTTCTGTGTTAGAAATGGGATTTTCGTTTTGTATATTTTTAATAAACAATAGAACGAATATGTATTCTATTTTGTTTATAGTTTAGATACTTAATTTATTTTAAAAACTAGTGCCCGCGACTTCGTCAGCGTTTTTATTTAATTAGAAAAAAGTACCTTCACGCCTATTAACCCTGAAGGGGTAGGCAGAGGTGTGCTAGTATATTCACGACTCGTTAGTCCAGTAGATATACTAGATTTATATTAATATATTTAAAAAAAATCTAAAATATATAAGTATAGTAGAATAAAATTTAAATAAATAGAAGTAGCCATTCATAATTACATTAGCTGTCCGCCAGTGAAAGTACTGTCAAAATCGGTCCAGCCATTTCAGAAAGTAGCGGGTACAAAGAGACAGACAGACAAAAATTCTAGAAAAATGTTTTTTTGGCATATGTAAGTACCTTATTAATATACATATGCATGTAGTAAACTGCGGTTATTTTAAAATTACATACAGACACTCCAATTTTATTTATTTGTATAGATAAATAAATAACCACACCTATATCTCTAAGGATGTAGACAGAGGTACATACTTATGCATCCATGATGAGCCGACTGTATTAGGTCCCAAGGCTGGAAAGGTGCCAAGTCCGTCGCCATATCGAGCTCATATCCAATTCCTGTTAAGGTTTTATATTCGATATTAACTGTAAAACACAAAATGGATCCAGGAATCGAAGTCAAGACCTCGTGGGTCAAAGTCGGCTCTCGGAGGCGATCAAAAAATTTATTTATTACATCGTTCGCGTTTTGATTTCATTATTTTATTTTACACATTACCACACTAACATTTTAAAATAAAAGTATTAGATTATTTCTTATTACATCAGCTGTCTTCCAGTGATCCCATCAAAATAGGTTTTAGAGATTAGTGGGTACAAATAGACAGACAAACACAAATTCTAAAAAATATTATTTTCGTGTATGTACTTGTAAACATACATATGCATTTAGTAAAAAGCGGTTACTTTAATATTACATTCAGACACTCCAATTTTATTTATTTGTATAGATTAGTTACCAATTTTAATTTTTAGCCAAAGGTGTAATACGAGTAGCGAAATATGTCATTTCCTGTAAGAGGAAAATTTTGATGCTTAGAAAGAGAAATAAGACTGTGGCAGTACCTGTAGTTTCATGACGGGACCCTATCTGTCTCTCTCTACTAAAGTTTTTTTTATTTTTTTTGGGATAAGACAGCGAACAGATACCTCGTCATAGGTGTTGTAGGTGTGCCGCTGCCCTGTGTTCGGGCTGTTAGACCTTATGTGCAAGTCTACCGGTTACCCTACTCTCCGGACCGGAACACGACAATGTCAGTATGGTATGAAATAGATCCGGGCGAGTTACTACACAGCACTCTACCACCAGTGGTCATATTTGTAGCTACCCAATTAACCTATGCTCGCCTCTTACGAGCTGCCTGGTAGAAAGGCAGTTGGTCTATTCTATACAGAGGACCCGGAACATCACGGGGAAAACAATGGAGTACAGTTATAGCAATCCTGGCTTGCCTATTTAGCCTTAGTAAAAATTTATCAGACGAAAAGTGTCCCTGACAAGTTAGTAATTGTAATTTGCCAAAATTATTTTATTAGAAAAGAAACAAGACTAAAGATTGATGGTTAGTAAAATATGGATTTTTAGAGTTACACATCAAAATGGAATCCTATTACTGAGACTCCGCAGTCAGTCTATCTGTCTGTCACGAGGCTGTATCTCATGAATCGCGATATATACACTGTTATCGCGATATAATTTTTTTCTTGTTGCTATAACAACAAACTTAAAACAGAATAAAGTAAATATATAAATGGTGTTCGCATACAACAATTTTTATTTTTTTGTTGTTTTTAAAGATAATCGTACTGAACCCCTCGTTAGCGATTCCAACTCGCACTTTGCTGATTTTATTATTATTTGACGTGGGCAAAATTGCAACCGCTACCGAGCAAGTAATAAACTCTAATAATGCTATTACAGAATATAACTTAGGTATAATGAAAGACGCGCTTTGATGTTCGAGATGTTCAGATCTAAGAGCCCTCGATCAACAAGTATGTCTAGATTAAGCATTTTCTAGACTGATTCAAATAAAAGTGTACTTACATATTGCATAGTATATTGTAGTGGCTATACAAGGTGGTCGCGTTCATATTGTTATTGCAAATTTAATTCTCAAAGTGTATTATAATAATTGGATCTATTATTTTATCTTTCAATAATATCCGCAATAGGACACCTAGCCCACTCGGGTGCCCAGACAGACATATAGACAACGGTCACACCGTGTTAAATTATAATAATTAAATTGGTGATCATTTTCTCTCCAAAAACCACTAGTGTAGTGAAACACTACAATACGAATGACTACGATACAGACATAGCTATTGTGTATTTGTTTCATATGACCTATTAAAATATGCTACGAACGCTTTTTTTATCAATTACATCATATTACACACTTACATCCATAAACTTGTATGATTTTTTCTATGCACCCACGATTCAAAACAGCTTACAATTTAACATTACTAACAAAATGGGCTCTAATGGAGTTTAATCTCTAAACCTACCTGTTAACATTATGAAATACTTGAGTATAACCACCAATTTTCTTTTTGGTCGAATGTAGAGTTATAAAGTTAATTATGATTTAGTTCTTGGAAGACACCAAAGAATCTATGTCGAAAAAAAACCTAACATGTACATATATCTGGTGTAGACTCTAATTAAAGTAGAGACTGTAATTTAGTTTGCTACATTTTACGACCATATTCGTATAATACGGACATAATCTAGTTATTGTTGATCGTGGTGGGAATAAAACAAGTAGAAAAAAGCTCGGTCGCCGTTCGCGTGACTTGATACGGCTAACGACGTGAATGACCTTTGATAACAGCCTGCTGCGCCTGCAAGCCACCCATCCTAGAGCGATGACGTCATACTTATACTCGGACAATTCATGGTACACCCTAGAATCAATAGTCCAATGGTTTAGCCTAATGATCGGACTGATAAGGCTTTTAATCTTATCGGTACGGAACCTCGGTGGGCTCGTAGTATGCGCTTCGGACTTCCATTTCGATATTTTAGGTTTTACTGGGTGATCTTACGGTGAAGAAAAACATCGTATATTCGAATCCGACCGAATCCAGCGATACAGTCGATCTATTTATTTGAAAGGTACAAGATTTTTATAGATATGATATTAACATACGTAACAACTTAACTATTATAAATTAACCGACTTGGTATTACGTGGATCTCACAACTTTTTACGGTAGAAAAACTGAGCTGCGAGACTTGATTTTTTCAGTATGTTTTTGATGGTATTGAATTTATACTGGTATCTATTTAAGAATTTCTATGTATTAGTATCGTTGTCTAACACCCATAACACAAGCATATTATTTGCTTACTTAGGGTTAGTTACTTAGTAAGTAGTTGTTGAATGATAGTTATTTACCATAAATAAAAGTTTTGGCATAAAAATAGTGCACTATATTATGTCCTTCCTTTTGAGCCACTCTACGAAACCGAACTCCCCGTGTTGGTCCAGGTTCCGTTGTATAATGGGCCAACTGCCTTCCACCCAGGCAGCTCGTAAGAAGCGAACACAGGGTCATTGTCAACAACACCGTGACATTTACTAGGTGGTAGAGTCTTGCAACGACTCGCCCGGATTGGTACCACCGCCTTATCTATTCCCGCCACATTAGCGGCAGTGCTCGCCTTTGTCGTGTTCTGGTTTGGAGGGTAGGGTAGCCGGTAAACTTACTCACGCAACAGGCTTACTACCCCAGCCTCAGGTTGGAAACGCACCATTTCCACCTTTGATGTCTATAGGCGACGTGTATTTCTTACAATCAGGAAATCCGTCCGCTTGTTTGCCTTCCATTATCATAAAAAGAGAACTCTATAAATCTCTTGAAACCGCATCAAAATCCGTTGGATAGTTAAAAATGTTAGCTATAATAAATACTACATAGATTTATTTATTTAATCTTTTTGTAGATCATATACAAATATGTTTTACAAAAAGCGAGTTTAGTGCGTATATCATTATTTACTAGCTAAACTTTGGACCAACAGAGAAAAAGCAATAAAGGCAGATGCTTAAAAAAGAAACAAAATAAAAAATAGTAAAAAAAATACCAGAACTTAAAATAACTAAAAATATATCTAATTCCATCTAATATATAAAATTCTCGTGTCAAGGAGTGCGTAATTGAACTACTCCGAAACAGCTCGACCGATTCTAATGAAATTTTGTAAGTACGTCTGAGATTTGGCAAACATCTATTTTCCATACCCCTAAATGTTAAAAGTGTTCCAACCCTAACCCTTTTTTTTACACAATATTTTTTGTTTTTATTTTTTTATGATACAGCATACAAAAATATTTTTTTACTTTTTTATCACCAATCCCTATTTTTATGGCCATTTTAGTAATTAATTTATGAGGTCGTTTGCCGGGTCATCTAGCCGATATAAAAAATTACAAAAAATAAAAATTAGTGTTTAGATTGCACGTGTATCAAGTGACAGATATATATTATAGACAGTAAAAGATACAGTTACTAGGAGGCTCAGTGGTCTAAAGGGTTACGCTTCGGACTTACATTCCGGTAGTTGATATTTGAACCCCGCCAAGTACCAATGAGTTTTTCTAACTTAAGTACATTTTCTGAGTGCTCTTACGGTGAAGGAAAACATCGTGAGGGAACATAAATTTGCGTAGTCATATTTGACTTAATCCAGGATTTGGCCTGGTTTCCTTTCTAGGCTGCAGAATGTAGTGAGGTGGTAGTTACTCTGTGGAACTGCCGCCTTTGTGGAATCCTAGATTTGGTAGCCGACCATCTGATGTAGAAACGAGAACAGGGTAGGACGAAAAGACGAAATATGTCTTATTGGTTAATTACATAATTAATCGTAAATTTATACACCTTCAAACCTATTATCCCCGATGTCAGAGGTGTGCTAGTATATCCACGACAGGAAAGTCCAGTAGATATATTAGAAACGCCCACGATTAGCCAAGGTACTAGGGGCCCTGATGTGATAGGTGGCAAGCATTTCGCCACTGCAGGAAATGTAATGCTTACTCAGAAAAATCCTTTAAGAAAAGTTGTCTGATCTGGGAATTGAACCCGGGATCCAACGCGGCTAACGGTCTTAACAGGCGACAGCCGTACCGTTACACCACAGAGGTCCATAAGTTCTTACTATCATATATTCAATACATCTGTTTTGTCTTCTATTATCATAAATGATAAAAAAGTGAAGATAATATAGTATAATTTCTATTTAACTCAGCTCTATAGACTGAGCTAAACGTTAGGAATGACGTTCTGAACTTAAATGGTACATAACTAATGATAGCTATTTTTCTACGTGTATTTACTAAATAGAGTACAAATTTATCTGGATATTTGAAAATAAATACGGTACCTACATAGCTTGTAATTTTCTGTGGGTGTTTTCATAGCATACAACCAATTTATCTGGACGTTGGAAGTGACGTTGGGTACATAACGATACATAACTAGTGATAGTTAATTTCCTGCGGCTATTTACCTAAGATGGGACCATTTTCTCTGAACATTGAAATTGACATACGGTACATAACTCATAGTTCTCTTATTTATATATGACAGAACCAATTTATTTGGACGTTAGAAATGACATTCGGTACAAAATGGTACATGAGTAGTTATATTTATTTTTCTGCGACTATTTACATCTGACAGAACCAATTTATCTGGATATTGGATATGACATACAGTAAGTACATAATTATTTTATTTACATATGAGAGAACTAATTTATCTATTAAAAATGACCACGTTACATAATGATACCGTGATGGTTATTTTTCTGCGCCTATTTAATAACGAGAGTATTAATTTGACGTTCGGTATATAATGACACATAAATAGTGATACTTAGTTGTTTTTCTGTGCTTATTTACTAAGGAACAATTTATCTAGAATTGGAAATTAAATACGGTACATAAGTTGTAATTCTCTGTGCGTATTTATATAGCATGAAACCAATTAAACTGGATGTTGGAAATTACGTTAGGTACATAATACTTATCTAGTAGTAGTTAATTTCCTGCGGCTATTTACCAAGGATGGACCATTTTATCTTGGAATTGAAATTGACATTCGGTACATAACACATGGTTCTCTTATTTTCATATGACAGAACTAATTTATTTAGACGTTGAAAATAACGTTCCGCATATAATTAATTAATTAATTAAGTACACATAACTAGTGATAGATATTTTTTTGTGGCTTTACATCGAACGGAACTAATTTATGTGGACGTCAGAAATTACATTCTATACATAATCATACATAACTAGTGATAGCTATTTTTCTGTGGCTATTTACATCCGACATAACCAATTTATGTGGACATTAGAAATGACGTTCGGTAGATAATGATACAAACTAAAAATAGCTATTTTTTCTGTGGCTATTTACATCGGACAGAACCAATATATGTGGACGTTAGAAATGAAGTTCGATACATAAATGGTACATAACTCATGATAGTTTATTTGTTTGCGGTGCCCTGTAATGGCGGCGGCTATTCACATAGGACAGAACCAGCGGACTGAGAGCTAAACTACGTACCGACCAACTTAGATTTATTTCAACGTACACTTTGTTTCTGAACCTCCTGTCACACCGTCATGTAAGGTATCATGTTTTACAGTAAAGTGACACTGATAAAAAAAGTATCTACGTTCCGATTCGGTGATAATAAAAAATACGTGTCACAAGAATCACTCGTAAGATCTTTGGAAATAAAATATTTTTATTTTATTCTAAATACTCTAAAAAATAAAATAAATATCTAAATATTTTATTCTAACTAATATAAAAAATAATAACAATTTTATCTTGAGGAGTTTTACGTAAAATGTAAATAATATATATATGTGTAGCTAAAGAAATAAAAATAAGCTACCTTGTTGAAGAATATACTCTTCAGCTGAGTTACGTACAATTAATGATAAGAAACTATTTCATAACGTTATTTTTTATTTTAAAAACTACAAATTTTTATCATTTTATCTAAACAAAAAACTACAAAATTATCAGTGTTATGTCTTTACACATTGAATAATTAACTAATATGATTTAATTGTTTTGCAATTTGAGCCTCGGTATTCTGGTGGTTAGCGCCTCGGATTCCCATTTCAAAAGTCTAAGCTCGAACCTATAAAATTATGTACTAAATAGTTTTTTTACTTAAGTGCTCCTGAGTGCTCTTAAGGTGAAGGAAAACAAATCAACCTGATACTGTAATGGATTGGAATGTGCCCAAAATGGCGATATGCTTGCCACCTAACTGACGATATAGCCGACGATATCATTGCAATCGGGATAACTTAGGATGAAGAAGAAGAAGTTAGAGGTACTGGTGGAGGTATATTAATTAGCAATGGTGACTGTAACATTAATTTAGAATTACCACAAAAATCATACGGACGAGATAGCTTTGTTAACTATTTTCATTCCTTTTTCTAAGCACTTTTTATATTTTTTATAAACAGGGGCTAATCGTTTCGGTGTGAACTGAGAAACAGTTGACGGTGTGCCCTGTGTACTTAGGTTGTGCGCACACAAGTGTAGAGTTACGTGAGCGGACATAATAAAGGCACGCACACATGCGCGTGCGGGCAACGTCCCTTACTTGGTACGCCCGAACGATAGTTATGTTTTATTTATACTTTCTTAGTTTACGGGATCCATGTATAAACTCGTTACTGAGAACTTGTATGGATATTTTTTTTATTTGATCCTTTTCTGCCATTTGATTTTTTTATTTGGCTGTATTTTTATTAAGTTGATGGTGCCCGTTACTTTACTCGGATTATAAAGTTATTTACCTTTTTTTACCAGAACTATTCATTTAATGAGAATAACTACTATTTACTCATCATGTATAAAAGTCTGTTTGGGTTTTTAATAATTTCATACGACAAATAATTTTATATCTATACAATATAAATATTATGTGATGAGAAAACTTTGTTACCTTTTAAAGGACTTTGCAACCAAGTATAAGGTAATACTATTTACTCAACTTTTACTTTACTTTTACTATTTAATACCTAGTGTAAGTATAAGATTATAATTCATATTGAGAAGGAGTAGAGTGCACGCAATGGAAAGAAATGTAAAAAGAACAGAGTCTTTAAGCAGGATATGCACTGACCCTTATTCTAATTGTGATAACCGTTAGGTTTTTAACTCTAAAAGTACCCACTAGTTGGACAAGTATGAAATTATCTAGTTAGAATAAAGTTGGTTAAAAAGTTAGGATCAGATAGAGAGAAGGAAGATCAAAGAATATTGCATAACAACTCCGAAATGCAATATATAACTAAACAGAAATACCTATATTTATCAATTTTAACTTCGCTTAAACTTCGGATACAAAATTGACATTATGTCTTGTATGTGTCTTTTTTATAAATATTACAACAATTTACCGCTTCATCGATACATAATTTCAGCAATTGTTTTAAGTTATTTATATTGTATTCTTATGTTGTTGAATATTTCGTGTTTTATATCATCTGATAAATTTCATATCACTTGATTTTAATGACTGACTTAGGAGAATTTCTTAAAAAAATAATACATTTCGTTATTTTTCTTTTTTCAGATCATTGTTGGTTTTTCCAGATTATTCGTCATATTAAAAATTTTTCAAGTTATAAACTGTTCTCGTTATTTACGTTTAGTCACAGATTTTAGCGACTCATTTTAACTTATATAAGCTGCGTCTACGACTTTGTTCAGAATTTTAGTAAAAGACTATCGATTACAGATGTTTTTCGTCTTTAGGGTACCCGTTTATCAAATTTTATCACGATCAGTACAGTAGCTTCAACGTGAATCGCGGTCGCGAAACATACAGACAGACATAATGTTTATGCCCGTTTTTTGTCACTTAAACCTATTTTTTAAATATTTTTAATGTTTTACGTACAGTAAATGCATTTCTCTTTTATACTTTTATTGTATGAATAGATTGCACTAACGAATTCCTCCACAACGTTTTCGTATAAGAAACTGCAATGGGAATATTCAGTTGCATCATTCTTACTCGATGCGTTCGGCGTTAGGACTTAGAGCACCGCCGCGTCTGTGTCACGTCTCCGGACGTATGTGTGGGTGGTATGTATGTGTGCGGGTGCGCAGGCGCAGGTAACCGGGATCGTCTGAAGCGGGAAAGGCAGCCTCCATTTTTAAAAATTAGAATTTCGCTCAAGAATATTTTCAAATAAGACTTAACAAGAACGAATGAGACATAGAAAGTATAAAAAAGTGAATTCGGGAAAAGAAAAAAATACTTTTGTGATAATTCCGTCTTTTTAAATAGTTTTTATTCGAATTATTTTTTTCGTACTGTCAAATAAGTCGGATTGGTACAACCACCGTACCTTTTTTTGCTTTTTGTTTTTGTGGTTTTTTTTTTACATGTGACATTTTGCATGTGACAGTGCTCGGTAAACCCATTTAAGTAAGAGCCTTGAGATCCCAGCCTTAAATACACCAATAACATTTTCAATATCATAGCAACGTATGTTTCTCTCCAACAAGAAATCCTATTGGATGTTTGTTGTTGCGTGATCTAATACCTAATTGCATTAGTTATTTAATTAATTTATAAAGGCTGGTATATTATGAAAACTCATCTGAGTAGTTGAACTCTACAAGAATATTTGTATAGTATTTTTATGATTATAGTAGAGACATCTGCAAAATATAATAAATATTATAAATGCTAAAGTTTGTGAGTATATATGTATGGGCGGATTTGAATAACATTTTAAAATAGTATAGTTTATATTTGAGAATAACATAGGCTACTTTTTAACCGACTACATCCAAAAGGGGGTATGTTTTTACGCAATAAGTATTATAAGTTGGAAAAAATTCTGCCTTTTTATAATCCACGCGGGCGAAGGCGCAAGCCGAAAGCATGTTGTTAAATATTCTTAAAGGGACCATAAATAATATTAATGGGTGCAGTCGTTTACTAGACATGAATAGGCGGTTTCCAAGTTTCTAATTGTGTGATTTCAATTAAATATGGCTTTCTAAAAGTAATAAAAGACAAACATGGTGGAACTATAAGGTTTCTTAGATGATTAAGGAACTCTTAAACCTTAGTGCTAATAAAAATAAATGCCTCTACTTTTGAAAACATACTATTATACTCATAATACAAAGTTATAAAATAGACAAACGGACAAGGTGAAACTTAAGTTTACAAATGCTTGAGGAACCTTAAAAACTTATTGCCAACAAATGTCTCTAATTTTGAAAACATGCTTTTTTTATGATATTGGAAAGCAAACAAGCAGACGGATTTCCTGATGGTAAGAATGGTAAGAATGGTTAGAAATAAACGTTGCCTATAAACACCAAAGATGGACATGGTGCGTTGCCAACCTGAGGCTGGGATGGTAAGCCTTTTGCGTGAGAAAGTTTACCGGCTACCCTACCCTCCATACCAGAACACGACAGTGGCGAGCATTGTCGCTATTGCGGCAGGAATAGGTAAGACGGTGGTACCAATCCAGGCGAGTCATTGCAAGACTCTAACACCTAGTATGATTTATAAATTTTAAATAAATATATCTAACCCAGTCGATAATCCAACCCGGGTAGTAGACGTGTAAACTAAATCATCAAAGAGACTGTCTACTGGCCGTTTGTGCATTTTAAAGTACAACTTGTTCTTAAAAGTTTCGTTGTAGAGATGAAAGATTAGCAAAACGTGCAAACGTACGGAAGGCAAACAAGCAGACGGATTTCCTGATGGTAAGAAATATACATTGCCTATAGACACCAAAGGTGGAAATGGTGCGTTGCCAACCTGAGGCAGGGATGGTACGCCTCTTGTGTGAGTCAGATTAATGGCTACCCTACCCTACAAACCAGAACACGACAATTGCGAGCATTGACGCTATCGTGGCAGGAATAAGTAAGGCGGTGGTACTAATCCGGGCGAGTCGTTGCAGGACTCTACCGCCTAATGAATATGATATTACTACCTTAAGATTCTCTATAAAATAAAAGTGTATGTTTAGAAAAGATTACTTTTAAAGAAATTATTGAATTCTATTTATATTTTTTTAAGATAAAACTTCAGCGTTTGCTATGACCATGTTGTAGCTAAGATACTATATCTAAAATTAGAATCAAACATTCTTGACTTCTACGAAATATACAATCTATATTACAAATAAATAAAATTGGAATGCCTGTTTGTAAAATAATATAATCGATTTCAATTAATAATTCAAATACAAACACAATTTTCAGAATTTTTGTCCGTCTCTTTGTTCCGGGTAATTTCAAGGACGGTTGGACCGATTTTAGGTCTAAAAGGCTAAATAATCGGGTAATTTAGGTTTCTTTTAATTTATAATAATTAAAAACAATGAAATTATTTTAACTCAGACGAAATCACGAGTGTACCTAAAAGCTAATTATATAAGAAATTGCCACCTATGAAAAGCCGACAAACTTCAAATGAAACCACTCTGATATCAACATATCGTTTTAAATATTTATACTATATTGGCTTGGCAGTTATTTACTTTTTATACTAATTAAATTAATAAATTATGCTTATATATTAAATAATTATAAACACCAATTTTATATTCTCAATTTTTTCACATAATATACGCGTCGTACTTATGTACAGTAACGTTCCATATTATGTAAATGTTTTACCGAACTTTTTTGTTACACTGTCATTTTACCACCTTACAGTTCAATAGAAATTCAGTTTACGAAATAAATATCTGTTATGTATTGATAATCTGCACCTATATGTGTCTCAAAATATCATCTAATATTATTAAAAATAACAACGAAATGCCTAAAATAAACTTACCAACAGATAGTATCGAAGGAATAAATATAATATTTCAAAATATCATATTGGTAATACAGAGCTATTACAATAGATAAGCATTGTGCGGTCTCTCTGAGAAGATACAACTCGCAATTATCGACCCTCTTATTTCTTTGCTTTTTATTGCATAAAATAATTACGTCATATTTTATTCATTATCTGTCATTATAAACCGATCGAAAATAATTAAGAATATTTGTCATATTATTACTTTGTCAAGTCCCAGATTTTGATGAGTCTTTGTATGTATGATGTGAGTCTTAATTTGGGTACTCCCATATAAATTTTTCGGCAATTAGTTCAGTACTTTATAAAATATGAACAAAAAAAATCATTTATTATGACGACTTCATACGACGACGATGTTGAAGTCGGTTTTTTTAATGCGTTTTGATTATTTTATGACAATTAGTTATGTTTATATTTATGAACAAAATAGAGCTGATGGTCAATTTGAGAGATATTTTCAATCACAAAATATTTACTTGCTAAGATTGGTATTACCTACTTTTTTCCTTCCACCATATTGTCTATGGTCGTCATTGCCGTTTCCGTTTTGGGAGTTTTTAAACGAAAATTAAAAAGATACATTATTAAACGAAACTTAAATACATCAATCATCGATGTCATCATTTAAACACAATAAGTATGTAACTGCAAGTGTTTATTTAAACGATTCACATATTAAAATGGCGGTTTAATTTAGATTTTAATTTCATCTTGCAAGAATATAATGTATTAGAGGCTTAACATTTTGCTAAAAGAATTTATCCCATAGGAATTCCATACAAAAACATCGCCAAAATCTTATAAGAAACTAATTATGGGAAAAAAAGAAAGGGGTGCGCGCGCGGCGGTTCACTGACGTAATTTCTCTTGCGACGATCGCGCGCTTGCGCAGTTTAGCCCCAGACCTCACGAGCCCTGCACGCCAAAGCCCTCTGCCCTACCACCGGGAATTATTAAGAATAACTAGTTTTTTTATTGCAAAGATCCTCCCTCGCCTTTGAAGTATCCATTCCATCATGGTGGTGCACTCTTTGAAACGCGTTCGTGCACGTGTGGTGTTTCGACCTACCCGGAGGCGGTATGTAAGTTTAATTACTTCACTATCTTGTAGATTGTAACAAAGTAAGAGAAATGTGTTTCCTAATTATCTTGTAACATAAATACATTGAGGTAAATTGTTATTTTTTCTTTATTTAGTTGGTCAGCTATTTATGTAAAGGCAATAAACTCATTTGAAAAATCTTAAATGATAGAAACCGTTAGGTTTAATGTGTGGCAATTACTAAAAATGTATTAGTCTATGATAATACTATAGATTTTAGAATTTAATAAAACTAGTCTTTACCAGAGTGTTGCTGGTATTTAATAAAGCTGACTGACTGAAATAGATATATAATTTTTTATCAGTTTATTTTTTTAAGCTTTTTATTTTTTATTAAGTTTTTTCTTGACACATTTTACTTTCAACTATTGATTTGCATGCTCTTTTCAGTTATTTGATCAATTTTAGAAAAACAAAACTTGTCTTATTTTACATGTCAATCAATTATTACATATATACGTAATTTATATTGTAATTGCTAGATTATAAGCACAATAAATAATATAGTTTTTCTAAAAAAAGCGTATAAAATATTTAAAGGCTTTCATTAAGCATGTTCTTTGTTTAAAATTATTTAAATAAAAAAGTTCAATGCTGGTTTGAAAATGGAATTCCAATGTTCTTTTTATGGTGGCCATGTTGGCGCTAACTCGGCGTCCACGTCACCAACCTAACCTAGGCCAACATAGACGCATCGGAAACATAGGTCAATACACTCGGTCATGGCCGCGCACTGTCACAGAGCGCTTGAATTATTCTTGTTTAGACTACGGGCAAAGGAATTCTAACACAGCGGTCTTATTTTTCGTGACGAGACCAATTTGAAATTATTCTTGAATCGAATTGAACGCAAGAGTGGGTAACTGGTTTCGCGCTGAACATTTTTCAGTCAGCATTTGATCATACGATATAAGTTGGTAGGTATAGCTTTTGGCAAATATGTATTCGTCATCTTATCTCAAATGCTTTTTTTCTATGGATAAATGAGATATATATCATAGAGAAGCTAAAAGAAACCGGGTTCATAGACAATTTGTTTTTCAAATATTTATGTCATATTTAAATGTGTAAGATTAAAATATGTAATATTCTACATCTCTTTCAACGACGATCTCAAAGCTCAGTCATATATATTATGACAATTGTCAAGAAATAAAAATATTTTTTTTATTTAAAAGTATGTAGTTTGCACTTCAGTGCAAAGGTAGATGCTACTTGATGTGAGAGACTGTGCAAGAAAACAAGTAATTTCGAGAGAGAAATGGGAGAGGAAGGAAGAACACTTACAAAATTCTCCGTTCATTTTTTATAACCGCCCATGTGGTCTAACGTACTTAGTGCCCGACTTTGACGCGTGAGGTCTCGAGTTCAATTCCCGGGTACAGCAACATGTTCTTTGAGTTTTTTCAGTTTATCTGAGAAAAATAACGTTGCATGGAATTGGATATTTGTTACACTAACTGTGCCCGCGACTTCGCCCGCGTTTTTATTTATTTACTTTATTTTATACATTTCTAAAATAAATTTTCAAAATAAAGTTAGCCTAAGTTACTCCTTGTTATATATAAAATCCCTTCAAAATTGGTTCAGCCGTTTCGGAGATTAGCGGGTACAGACTGAGAAAATTAAAAAAAATATATATTTTGTAAAAAGCGGTTACTTTAATATTACATAAAGATACTACAATTTAATTTATTTGTACAGATAAAATCATGATTTTTCTTGAAATATTTTTTAAATTTTACGTAACCACTACAAGTGGCCAGTCATCTGCTAATATAAACTTGAATTTATCGCCGTGTGGTCGAAAACTTACCCTTTGGAGGAAGCTAAGTTAAGGTTGAATGAAATGATATTGTTGATTTTCTTGTTTAATTCAAAGAGGAATGCAGTGTTTGTGGAGTAACGCTTGCGGACATCTTTCGTAATAGTGAGATCCGAGACAGTTTTCCTCATGTTGGTCCGGGTCCTCTGTGTAAAATAGACCAACTGCCTTCCTACCAGGCAGCTCGTTAATACTACATTGTCATTATGGCGGTAGGAATAGGTAAGGCAGTGGATCCCTACCCATTTGTCATCAGTTTTTATCATAACTTCTGTAATTGCTACTGTGTTATTAAAGAAATTTTATAGGTTACAAATTATTAAACAATTCGATTTGTTAACTTAATTTTTCAAAGAAATATTAAAATAATAAGTCTTCGTAAAAGTCTATCGTGAATCCTGTTTTTATTACAATACGGATATAATATCTCAACAATATGTAATTAGCAATAAATTTAAACATTTTTATTCAAAATGTTATTATTTCGAAAGATATACTTAATTATGAAAATGATCTAATCATACCAACCTCCCCAAAATTGACCGCTTTTGGTCGAGGAGTTAACGGACACCCCTAGCGCCAACGAATATAATTAATAGGCTCAGCTGCAATTCCCGACAGAGACAACCATTTGTTTAATGAACATATGTGTCTATATTTTCAAGTTACATTTTTCATTAAAATTCGGCTTCTGTTAGAAACTGAATTCGATCTAATCTAGGTTTGGATCTAGTTCCCCCTCCTTGGTTGTAGATGACAGTCGCTCTGTGTAAAAACAAACCCCCTTGAAAACTAATCAGAATCATATCAGATGTCATGAAATTATGTCAGAGCTTAAAATACTACCTTGATGCGTGGCGCTCCTCAACTGTGCGTTTCCTAAGACATTTCTTGCCTCGTACTACACCTACATAGAATGAATTACCAGCGGCGGTATTTTCAAACGGATACGTCTTAGGAACCTTCAACAAAAGAGCATACTCATTCCTAAAAGGTCGGCAATGCATCTGTGATACTTCTGGTGTTGCGGGTGTTCGTAGGCGAGGGTGATCACTTACCATCGGGTGACCCACTTGCCCGTTTGCCTCCTCTTCTAAAAAGAACCCCTAGATTAGCTGATCCCTATATCATGCAATATAGAAACCCGGAACGGGAAAATATAAGGCTAGTAATGATTTTGCTAAACGGCCCTAATGTTTTGCTAAAATTTAGTATCTATACTACTCTGTCGGTAGCGCTTGGTGCAAAATAGTACCGACTCCGATTTCGTCGAGCCTACCAAAAAATGAACTACCGAGTGAAGTTCGGTTGCCCAGGTACTACCTATAATTCAAGCACATGTTTTGCTTATTTTGTAGTTATATCAATTTGTCACCAGTGTATAGAGACTCATATATTTTAACATTATATTTTGCGCATTATCATATACAAATTTACTTTCATTAACAATTATTACATTAATTGTTATTAATATTCCAATATAACTTTAAAGAAGTTAATCTACATTTAGATTATAAATAAAAGTTATTTTACGTCAAGTAAGTATAAATTTAACTTCCAAATTGGAACGCCATAGTAGTGGACACTGATATTGTGGTGGCAGGAATAGGTAAAGTTATGATACCACTCTAAGGCCCATCGCAGGATAATCTGTCAGATAGACAACGTGGTAGAGTCCTACAAAGACTCGCCCACATTTGTTTATACGTCTTTACTTATACGTCCATCCTCTTATTCCATCATTAAAATTTTGTTTCATCGATTTGTCTTTCTTCCCATCAGAAAATATATCTCCTTGTTTGCCTCTTTATTATATAACAACACTCTTGAAATCCATGCATGTAGGTCTGTAAAGAAGTTACTATAAAAACATCGTGCTCTTTCTTAAGAAAATCGAAATTATATAATAATAATTTGAGTTTATGTTGAAGTAATTTTGCAATTATTACCTAAAGTAGTCAATTTAAAAGATCTTTTAATTTGAGATTTGTCATGTGTTTTGGAATATATGTTTTTATTTTGTGGGATTTGATAGCAAATTAAAACCATTAAAGAACCTTTAAAGAACATTAAAGAAGGGAATTAAAGGCGAAATGTGAAAATGGTGCGTAGTGACCCATATAATGTAATTTCAAACTTTTTGCATTATGAAACTTAATATTAAAATGGCGGACACTGACGTAAGGACAGCGGGATAACTTTGACGGTAGTATCATAAACAATAAAAAATACCACTACATCTCACAAGCTGCGTGATATATATAGGTACGAGTTCTGGAGAAGAATATTTACCATTTACCAAATTGTAGTAAACACTACATCTTACAACAAAAGTCAATGTCCTTCATAACAATGTGTAGAGTTTCTGAGTAACGGTAGAAAAGTGACGTATTATAAAACGTAGCGTAGGTCAGTGCTCGATGTTCGAGATTTTCCGAATACACGCGAAGTTTTCCGACGACAACCACAGTATACCTACAGTTGCATAAGCGGCTGACTCATTACTTATGTTTCGAACAGGGTTTAGGGCAGAAGCTTGCAAATACGCTCACATAAATAAATCTTTGGGGCGAAAAGAATCCATTCTCTGTGACATAAAAACTAAATTCTCCAGCTTTGTCTATGGTTAACTATTATTAAAAATGACCATCCCAACAAAATCTGGCCTCATTTATTCGCCTTCATTATGTGGAGAATGATGTGATTCTCCACTTTGCCCCATCGTGGGCATCACACTAATTATACTAAAGCGATGTTATCGGAGAAAGACAGCTGCCTATAAACTAAGAGTGAATAGGTTTCCTCCGACTTAGTACATTATCATCTTTGACTCCAACATCACTAACCATTAGGTGAGTGAGTCATTGTGCTAGACCATTTTTGTTAAGAGATTTTTTTTAATTAAAATTAACTAAAGAATTTAGTAGATATTATCCGATTTTCTGCAACAATTCACGGCACGAGCAAACATGACAATTAATAGAAGGGATTTATTTTTGCCCTGTGATGCTGCTAATCTCGGGTAGAATAGACCACCTGCCTCCTTACCAGGCAACTCGTAAATGGCGAGCATAGATTAACTGGATTAACCAACACGACCACTAGTGGTAGAGTGATGTGCAGCAACTCGCCCGTATCCAGTATTGTTGCGATCAACATCATCGTAGTGTTAATCCCGGTTGTGCCTCACGTTTGAGCGTTGGAATCCAGGGACCGCTTTTCCACTTCGCTCGGTTTTTAGCATCTTATTTATAGTTACTGCATTTAAATACATATCTTGTTCCACGACATCTGGCCAGTGTTTTTTGGGTCGGCCTCTTTTACCAGTCTTTATAGATCTTATGGCATTTAGACATTTGTAAGTACATATTGCTACTATACCATTCACACAGAGTAAGTAATAGCACTATAGTACGTTTGCATAAAGAATATAATGTTATACTGCTACCCGCTGGCTCTTTTTTTTATGATATTGTAAGGCAAACAGGCAGACGGATTTCCTGATGGTAAGAAATACACGTCGCCTGGAGAAAACAAACGGTGAAAATGATGCGTTGCCAATCTGAGGCTGGGATGGTAAGTCTCTTGCGTGAGTAAGTTTACCAGCTACCCTACCCTCAAAACTAGAACACGACAATGCCGAGCACTGACGATATAGTGGCAGGAATAGGTAAGGCGGTGATACCAATCCGGTCGAGTCGTTGCAAGATTCTACAACCTAGTCAATGTCATGGTGTTG
>DVZL01000588.1:0-22112 GCA_018236625.1 Lasaia peninsularis
GCCCTAGTACCTTGGCTAATCGTGGGTGTGTTCTAGTATATCTACTGGACTTACGAGTCGTGGATATACTAGCACACACACAAGGGGATAATAGGCGTGAAGGTACTTTTTTTTTACAAAGCATTAAACAAAATGGCGTCTCGCTGTCTGTCCATATGCATGTATAGAACTTTAAAACTACCCATCAGATTTTGATACGATTTTTTAATAGATACAGTGATTCAATATGAAGGTTTATCTGTATATAACATGCATAATAAAACCGTGCGAAGCCGGGGCGAGTCGCTAGTGTATCATAAATTAATTGATATGAAACTTACATTATGTCTGAAGTGATGTTTAGACGATGTTCTTGGGATGCAACTATATAGAACGAAGGCTGCCAGCAGCAGCGATCTGAAACAAAGAAAATATTATTAATAAAACGTCACGCCCATATTCCAAAGCGATATACAGAGGACGATATACAGGATTATTCATCGTTGGCGCATATTAGGACCTATGATATGACAGATAGCAGATCCGTCGCCATAATATTACAGATTATACTCAATATAATAAATGCAATCCCAGTTAACGTATTTTTTGAGGTAAACAGAAAAAAACTTATAATATAAATTGCCCTAACTGGAAATCGAACCCAAGACCTCGTGCGTCCAAGTCGGACACTACTACTACGCTTGACCACAAGCGATATAATTATAAAAATATTTTTAAAGGATAAAAATCGAACAAAGTTGCTTTTTAATCGGCATTTGCGACAAAACTATTTTTATTCCAAGATTTAGCTCCGCTGGTCTAGTGGTTAGTGCTTCGGATTTCCATTAAGTGGTTTCGAGCCCCGCCCTCTATCCATGAGTTTTTCTAACTCAAAAATATTTTTCTGTGCTCTTACAGTGAAGGGAAGCGGAAACCTGGATTCATGTGCTAGAATTCCACCTTATCAAGGATTGGATCTAGTTTCTGGATTGCAGAGGTCGAATGACAGTCGCTCTGTATGAAAATATGGCGAGTTCTGACAACTTCAAAACACAAGATTTTTAGCCTGATCGTTTCGGCAAGAAAAGTCACCACCCTTATATCCCTGAAATGGTAGGTAGAGGTATAGGTATAAGCATTCATAATTAGTCAAAGATATTTTCGGAAATTTATAAATATAAATATGAAAAGTCAGTTTCAATACTTTCCTCTTTGTATGAGGAAGATAACAAAATTTCTTAATACCTTAATTACAAACCATAGTGATCGTAAAACATTGATAAGGGCCATCTTTATCGTGTATCAAACATCGGGTAATACTTTCGAAATCCCATTACATGGTTTAATAGTGGGAATAAAAGTCGAAGCGATACTTATTTCGTTAGCGCGGTTATCGAACGCGAGAACGTCGATAGCGCTGCTCGATAAAGGACTCACGATACTAACTGTATCCGCGCTTGGACCTGATAATATCTCTATGAGATATTAGTCTAAGTCACAGGTTGGAGAGATTTTGTGATTAATAAAGTTCATTTTCTTATTATCACTACATATAAAACAAGTCGCTTCCCATTCCTGTTTGTCCCTATGTATGCTTAGATTTTTCAAAATCGCCAACGGATTTTGATGCAGTTTTTTTTAAAGACTCAAGAAGGGCTACTGCGGAACTCAAGAGGAAGAGATTATTGGAATAAAGAGAAAGGTAAATAATCTAGAATAACAGTACATTATTTTATGGTTACTTTATTTCCATTATTTTGTAAAAAAATTGATCAAATATAGCCACTCAATATCCCCGCAGGGTAGGCAGAGGTGCGCTAGTATATCCACGACTCGTAAGTCTAGTAGATATACTAGAACACCCACGATTAGCCAAGGTACTAAGGCTCATGATGTGATAGGTGGCAAGCCTATCGCCTCTACGGGCACATTCCAGTCCAGTACCTGGGGTAATCGTAGATGTTCTAGTATATCTACTGGACTTACTAGTCGTGGATATACTATCACACCTCTGCCCACAGACCACTTTCTGCCTAATCCCTTCGGGAAAAACTGGCGAGAAGATACTTTTTTTTATACATTTCATTTGACGACTTTCGTACTATTACGATTGTTTTGGTGAACCAGTCTAGCAAATCATTATGTCCAACAACCCGGCCGTAAAACTCAACGCCTTTATAACAAAATAATAATAAAAATTTTGCAAACTCCCGCCAAAAACAATGGTACTAGACTCGATCAAGTAAGACATACAATTTACTCTTAATATACGTTTTGCTTTGCACTCGAAGCATTTTCATGAGAACTAGACTGCACTCTACAACCGTTGAGCGAGTAGTTGTATTACTACTAGTACAACTAACACTAGTTCTACATTTTTTCCGCATAGTAACGCCTGATTCTATCAAGCACATATGAATCTATGGTGTCTATAGATCAAGGTTGTCTTTTACCATCAGGACAGCTTTGTACTTGTTTGCTCTCGCATCTTGTTAAAATATATCTCTAACAAAGGAACCTCTTATTATTTCATTACTCAAAGTACAATAACTAAGAATTAGCTACCATCTTTCATGAACTTAATAGACAGTAATCTTGACCAAGTTTACCGACTTAGAATTACACAATTTCTTTTGTAAATTTATAACAAAAGCTTCAATATTTGAGATTAGACCCGTGTTGATCTTGGGTTCCTATGAAAAATGACAAACTCTCTCTGCTTAGCATTTCGTTACAGATGTTTTTATACAGTTGTCACTAACACCGTGGCAGTGTTTTGGTAGTAGACCGCTCTGAATGTTCTGTATCAATTTATTTTCTTTAGCTACTAGAATATATAAATAACTCTTTTTAATTGCTATAAAGACCTTTATGGTGTTATTCTTTACAAACACAACTTTAGGAAGACAGTTGAATTCCTAACAATAACAATAACAATAATGATAGAAAAAATGAACAACTTCTAAGTTTAGTGCCTGGTTTGAGATTTCTGTGTATTGTTTTATATGGATGATGTTAAGCCTCACGTATATGTGAATGAATGAAGCAAACATTATAACAAAATAGGCTATAGTCAACGCAAAACAGAATAAGCACCATTATCTACATCAACCAATTACTATCCCAGTACGAGTCTCCTATATCCGATAAACCGGGAGATCTCACTGGCTTACAAAGCAGCAGTCTTAATTAGCGGGCGTGACTGGTTTAATATTACAGGGATGACTAGGTAACGTTCCTAATAATACTGCATCATAACCTCGGTTACTCTTGCAGTCGGAAAGAAAAGAGTCATGATATAACCATAGGCGGTATATCATTTTCATTTGTTTTTTAAGTAGATAAATGTCGTCACGCCTGTAACCCGTCAGGTTACATACTTAAGTGCTTGACCGATGCTTTTACGTACCATAATGTGATAGTTAGCATATCCGTGACCATATCGGACACAAATCTAATCTCAAACGTTATTTTTTCAGACAGTAAATAATTCGAATCCGGGATCTCGTGTGTCAAAATCAAACTTGGCAACTTGACAACAGATAAGGTTATTTTGCAATTATTTCTTTATAATATATATTTTTTTATTAGAATAATTATAAAACAATAGCGTCAGTGCTCGCAATTGTCGTGTTCTGGTTTGGAGGGTAGAGTAGCCGATAAACATTCTCACGCAAGAGGCTTACTATCCCAGACTCAGGTTGGCAACGTACCATTTCCACCTTTGGTGTCTATAGGCGACGTGTATTTCTTACCATCAGGAAATCCGTCAAAAAATAATGTTTCAGCACTCCTAATGAATTTGAAGTCAGTTTTGCAGTTTTATCATATTTTTTAATTTTTCTATCTCATTTTCATGTTCATAATTTAATTAATCTGATTATTTTTTCAATTCGGTTTTTTAACAAATAATAATTTAAGTTACTTTATTTTTTTATTAACAAACTGTAAAAAATGATCTGGAAATGAAATAAGTCTTTTTAATTTTAATTTTATTTATTTATCATTTTATCTGCAGTATTGAATGCGTTTGAATTATTTAGTTGCGCAGTTGGTTAACAACATCACAATATAATTTTATATATCAATTAAGTATCGAAGCTTAAAAGTTAGCGGCGCAGAACGAGTCTCCGAAATAATTCCATTACAAAATTTATGGAGACATTAAATCAGTTTGATTTATTTTTCGGGTTGTTGCTCGCCATTAAGAAAGAGATTTCTGTAACAAACACCATAACCTTAAAGCTTTGAAAGTTTTCCAAAGTGTTGTAAGTTCACTAATTAATTGCTTTAAAAACTAGATTTAGTCCGTGACTTCATACGCGTAGAATTCGAAAAAGTTTCAAAAGATTTTCCAAATGTTTTTTAATAAGGAAATTTTTATATGTATAAGAATATATGTCATTTAAGAATAATTAGATGTTATTCGCATTACATATTATGTATTGATATAATAAAGTATTAATTAATAAATTAATTCGTACCTTGCACTAATCGTGGGTGTTTTAGTATATCTACTAGACTTACGGGAACAATAGCGTGAAGGTAATTTTTAATCTAGGATTAGTTTTTTTTTTTTTTAAATAAATTGAAAATTTGAATTCTAACCAGATTAAAATGTGATTTCGTATTAAAAATAACAATTTTAAACAGTATTTACAATGCACCAAGCTTTTATGTGAGTGAGTTTTCAAACACGTGTTAAAATAAAAAGTAATTTGAATCAAAAACGCTAAATATTTTATAGTATGTAATTTTAAAGCACCACCCATCTAATTATTTATCTTCACTACCCAGCGTAAACTTGAGGAAAATTCTCATTGAAATTAAGTTCCTGTTTGTATTTCTACTAAAGCAATACATGATTTATATTAACAAATAAGGAATATAGATATCAACTCCGATGCATATGAACCCTAACGTTACTTTTTACTAAAGGAGTAAAAATCCCCTTATGTACGAGTTGTTTCCTGCAAAACTTAAATCCGTTTCGTGCGAACTTCATTCCGTAGTCTTGCGCAGGTACAATCTAGAAATACGTGTAGCGCGAGCGAAACGGAGCAGGATATGAATGAGTGTGAGCGAGAGGGATGGTTCGCTCCCTCAGTTCCCCGCACACATATCCCCGCTGATACCTTAAAACTAAGTTCTGCGCAGCTACTTCAGAGGCGCATTTAAGTTTTGCACGAAGTGTAAACACGTTTTATATTACTTCTAGTTAATTTTGACATAAAAGTTCTTATTCCACTATATAATACGTTTTGAATATGCTCCTAGGGTACTCAATAATAATGTACAAAAAAGATTAAATAAATAAATAATAAATATAACCGGCAAAGTGCGTGTAGGTTACCAACTTACACATGAAGGGTTCCATACCATCATTTGTAAAAACTACAGAAAAATCACATTGGTTGTATGGGAATAAAATATTAACTTTGAATATTAACCCCCATTATATTTTAACTTTCTTATGTTGTAAAATAATAATAATTAGTAATAACTAATATATAACTAATTATTATTATTTTAGTGGCAACTGAAATAGATCATCTCTAAAAATTTCAACTTCCTAGCTATCGTGGTTAATGAGATACAGCCTAGTGACTGACAAAGAGACAGACAGACATACAGACAGCGGGGTCTTAGTAATAGGATTCCTTTTCTATCCTTTGGGTATATCGTAGCAACGGAAACGAGTGGTCGTTCGATATATTCTCAGAATATGTATTCATTATATTACTATACTTTATTATTATAATATCATATTCATTAAAAAAAACTATAAATATGAAGTTGCTTGTTAAAAAAATATTTCTTGTTATTTTTTTAAAGTACAAAATTTTAATTAACTTATTATCAATTATTTAATGATAACGAAAATAATACTAATAATATAACATCATTTTTTACTAAATGCATACGTTTACGTACATGTATGTATATACCAAAATAATATTTTTTAGAAATTTTGTTTGTCTGTATGTTTGGGTACAATTTCTAAAACCGCTGGACCGATTGTGACGTGACTTTCACTGGCAGACTGGCTTAGGCTACTTTTATTTTAGAAATGTATAAAACAGCCACAGCTAATTTAAAATAAAATTATAGTATTTTTTAATAAAGTGTCGTACTTTAGTAACAAAAGTCCTACAGGTTTTGAAATGAAATTAATAGTCACTGGAGTACCGGAAATGGAAACGAGATAGAACCGAGCGGAAGCATCTGGTGCATGCAGTTTCATAATACTATTATATCCTATTCTGTTCGTATCAAGTCTACTGGTATTTGATAGGTCAGATCGATTAAGAAGCAATTTCCTCTGAGCTCTAACCAAGTCTTATATTATGACTTATCCGGATTGATATCCGTCTCACGTATTACATCAGTGCTTATAGAAAACTTTCAATGACAATGCATTCTTAATTTCAAGAGTTTCTATTTTTCATGAATTGAATTAAATCTTTATGTTTTATTTTACCGACTTCAAAAACGAGATTTTCAATTAATCTCTCTATTATTATGGACGTTTTTTTGTCAATTCGTAATGGATTTTGATGAATTTTAATGTTGAAATATGAACTGTAATGAATGAAAATGTGTGTATTTTACGGAATAAAAATAAAGAGAATATGTTGAGATGTTTATTCAAAAAAATAATCAATTAATCTCCCACGTTGTGCTTAAGTATTCCTTTGTTTTAATATAATATATATTTTACACAAACATAGGACCTTCTCGTTGGTCTCAACCAACATTATTTATTATTTTGGATTAGCACACTTGCCTAACGCCAACAATCAACTGCGAGGCTCAGATTCGATTCCGGACGTGGACATAAATTGATATGATGAAAATAGATGCCTGTATTTCCGGAATTGTTGTTTATTAAATTAATTCTGGTATCTTTATAAGTATAGTCAATTAACAGCACAAACATTTATGTATTTAATTTACTTACTTTGGGGTTAAATAAATTTGTATTATTTGTTCAGGGATTATTTATTATGATTTTTTCTATAAATATACGCTGAAATATTGTCAGTACCTAAGTAGTCATGACTTATCACAATCTGGTGGAATATGTTAGTATGTTTAAGTACTGTGTTACTTAACGCGCATAATATAATTTAAAATCTCTGTAAGTGATATGTTTGACTGTGGTCATAGTTAATTTGTACAACTTCGTACATATTTGTTAAAACTACTAGCCACTACTTCTGCTTAACTACTTCGTTTGCGTTTGAATTTAACCAAATAAAAGTAGCCTAAGGTACTTCTTATTACAACAGCACTTATTAGCTGTTTCAGAAATTAGCGGGTAAAAATAGACAGACAGACAAGCATTCTAAATTTATTTGTATACATTTTCTGTATGCTGTATCTTTACACCAGATCCCTTACGTGGCAGACAGAGATTATCGAGTACATAGTTGCCTTGTTTCCTCCATATTCGTTACTCTTTTTATACAAACACGCCGATTTCGGAGATTTTGACATCACTCTCAGATAATAAACGAGCTATCTAGTGGTTTAATATCACGCCGAGCAAAGTCGCATGCATGAGTTACTGTATCAGGTAGTTACTGTATCTGACTAAAGAGTACGTTCTAAATTCGAATACATTTTTTTATATTTGATCACATATAACTTTATTCACAGTTGTGCGACATTGACTTTTTATTGAATAGAACCTTCAAAATAGTTCCATTAAAATTTTCACAAAAAGTTGCAACCCCAAGGGTGCGAGAACAGGGGATGATTGATTGTAGCCCACTTATTTTAATGTATCGTCATACATAACTTTTACAGAGCAGTGTGTAATAATTTTGTTATTAGGTGTTAAAGGAATAAAAAAATCTGCTTGTCGGTAGGTTCGGTTTTCAGGTAGGGCAAATTGTTCTTAACAGTTTTTCAATTTATTTGAAAAACATTAGATTTGTTCCCGATATGGCGATGAACATGCAACAGGGTACATAATGGAACATAAACCTAAAACCTTGGTGAATTGTGGGTGTATACTTATACATCCACGATAATTCCTAATTAATTGTAAGTACCTGAATGAATGATCCGAATCGATATTTTTTTTAGTACATCATGTTTTTTTGGATTTATACTTACTTATAACCATGCAAATTACTTGCTGATGAAATATGAATAGTATAAAAAGAAAAAAAATAAAAGAAACCATCGGACCGAGATTCGAACCCGAGTTTCCAGCGTTTTAAGAAGCCCGATTTCCCGACCTCAACTATTCTAACATCGTAAACTGTAGCGAAATTTAGCTTTGTATTCTAATGATATTAAAGGAGTTTTTTATTTAATGAAAACGAGATTAATAGCCGTTTTCAATAACCCAACAACGATAAGAGATATGGCTACCGTAACCAGGCAACCACTGTTATTATTAAAAATATCTTAGCAACAAAGCTCTAGTAAGTCTGAAATAGGTTATTGAAAACAGCCATAAAACAAAATTTTCTGAACATTTTCGATTTGTCGTCCCCGAAACCTCCTAAATACAAAATTTCAAGAAAATCATTCGAGCCGATTCTGAGATCGTTGTTACATACATATAATATAGAAGAATTGCTCGTTTAAAGGTATTAGGTAGATACTGAGTTTTGTGTGACTAGCTTCCCCTTTTACCTCAATTTTGTTATTTGTTTAAATAGCTTTCCGTATCAGTAAAATAATGTATTTAATATATGCCATAAAAGAAGATAATAAACTGTGTAAAAAGTTAACCTGAATTTAAAATATTTATTCTATTAACCTTACCTTGTAATAAAATAGAAATGCTACGCACAATAACAACATTATTCTGAAATAATATTTTTACTATGTAATTTCAAAATAATGTGCGCTTCAATGATAACTCAAAAGGAGCCAGATCCGGATTAATCACGCTGCTGGTGCAAGAATAATACGGCCTATAATAGAAACTCGGCGCAATCAAACCTACGAGCAATATTAAATTGAACGTAATTAGAAACTAAATCTTTAAAGAAAGAAAACATATGAATACATGTTTTCTTTCTTTCTATATTAAGAGAGAAAAAGAAACATAAATACCTATATATAAAACAATTATAAATACGAGTAAGGAGAAAATACATTAATGTGAAAATAATAATGTGAATTCAAATAAGCGAAAAGTATTAGGTGGATATTTTAAAATGTAATTATTTGATTATGTATATACAAGTCTATATAAAGTACTTGTCAAAAATGTAGGCTATTATGTAGGCCTAGATAAGTATTTAATTTGTATTAGTTGTCAGTTTTGAAAAATTACAGCGACAGCACTAAACGTTCAAATAATATTATATTATTTTTAAATTAATTACCCCTGAAGGGGTAGGCAGAGGTGTTCTAGTATATCCACGACTCGTAAGTCCAGTAGACATACTAGAACGCATCCACGATTAGCCAAGGTACTAGAGTCATGATGTGATAGGTGGCAAGCCTAACGCCACTTCGGGCACATTCCAATCCCGGGCAGTGTAATGTTTACACAAAAAAATCTGAAAAACATTTAAGAAAAGTTGCCCGCCCTGGAAATTGGACCCGAGACCCTACGTGGCAAACGGTCTTGACAGGCGACATCTGTACCTTTTTATCTTACCTTAACCTTTTTTATCATCATATTAAAAAAAGCAGATTGATATGAAATAAAATTTAAAACAGCGAATACATAAGTTGTTTGGTTGTTAAGTAATATATGACTGGACCAAATATTTTAGAATAAATCTAAAATTACGTTGCCCCCGCCTAAACGTGTTTTTTTGTAAACAAATAAAATATTGCCGATCACGCGATGGATTGCTAAACCATCGCAGTTTGCTTAATCCGGCCCTGGCGAGAATATAGCAAATTTTCACCCCCGTTTGCTTGTTACGTCTTGTTGAATAAGCAATGAGCTTAGTGGCAGCCGGAATGATATTTTACGTTTAGAGCGAGGTATTATTCAGGATGCTCCAATTTGTTACATGATTACGTTTTGTGGAAACTTAGCTGACAACACTGGGACATACAAAACACAAACTGCTTAATTCAAACTTCATCATTGCCGCATTGAAGGATATAGGTCAGCTAGCTAGTTTTTAGGGTTCGGTACCCAAAGGTTAATTGGAACCCTATTACTCTTTGTCCGAAAGATGTTATCCGTCTGTCTGTCTGCAAATAGGCTGTATCTCATGACAGCTAGACAGTTGAAACTTTCAAAGATGATGTATTTCTACCAGGTAGCTCGTAAGAGTCAAAAGAAGTTATCAAGGTCATTGACAACAAGACCACTGGTGGTAGAGTGATGTGCAGCAACTCGTCCGGGTAGGGAGCCAAGACGGTGACCTATTTCTACCGCCATAATAACAGTGTCGTGTTCCGGTCCAGCTACTCTAAGCCGATAGACTTCCACACCAGGCCTAACACACCGGGCACCTATTACTATGTTGTGTTTGAATTTTAATCTTGCAAAAGTTCTTTATCCTAAAATAACAAAAGTCGGTTTTTTAAAGAAAAAGGGCATTCTAAAAGATTGGCTACCTGATATAAATCAGTCATGTTAAATTTGTAAAAAATAAAAATTAGCTGCCAAGGTAATACTGGCTTCTTAGAACACTTAGCCTATAGGAAAAAAATCACCAGTATTGAGGTCAGTTTCAGTGTTGGTCTGGATCCTCTATGTAGAATTACTTTTGAAATAATCGATATTTTAGAAAACATTAGATATAATAGCCTTTTATGTTTTATCAAATTATTACGATATCATAATGTATTTCATTTATAAAGATTTCATTGTTCCCAACTGGTGTTAAACATAAACGCCTACCTTGATATGTTCAGCCAGCAAGAGAGCCTCATACATTCCAATTTTCCAACACATTATACAACTTTCTCACTAAACTTTTCAAAAGTATGTTCTAATAAGTTTTCTCTCAAATAGAATTACAGTCTAATTTAAAGTTTGAACATGCTTCACGTACTCGGATAGGTTGTGTGAACCACAATGGAATATAGACATTTTGGTGTCAAATATGGTCTATGGTCGAGCGTAGTCGGTATCTGACTATGACGAAGGAGGAATTATTTTCGATTACCTGATAGAGCAACTTTTCTATGATTATTCAAGTTTATCTGAAAAATAAAGTTGCCGGAGATCATGGGACCTAAAATCGTTGGCTAAGCCTGGGTGCATAATTATGTACCTTTGACCTTTCGGGATATGACCGTTTATTTTAACTCTTCTATGAGGTAAGATTATGATTAATCTTTTCTCATCTATACAAATAATTAAAATTTGAGTATCTGTATGTAATATTAAAATATCCGCCTTTACACGGTAAATATATCAAAATAATATTTTTTAGAATTTTAGCCTGTCCGTTTGTTCCAGCTAATCTATGAAATGTCTAGATCAATTTACTATGACTTTCACTGGCAGACTGCTGATGTAATAAGGAGTAGTTGAGGCTGCTTTTATTTAGTTAAATTCAAAAGTGAAAGAAGCCCGATCACAGCTAGTAAATAATATAACGCTATTGTAAAAGTAAGTTTAAATACTTTTCAAAATGCGTCTCGTACAAAATCGATTAGCAACAAAGTAAAAGGCATAAATTAAAAGAAAGTATACTATAAAAACGCCAGCCCGGACAGCAGGAGCCCAAGTATTTTACTGCCCAAGTTAAGCCATTTCGTTGTGGGCGGCAAAGTGAACGGCTACAAAAATTCCACTCAATGCGATGAGTACTTAAATTAGAATTACGTAAACAAACAATAATGATTTTGCTTTAGAAGTGGCCTAGTAACACTATTATCCCTGAAGGGGTAGACAAAGGTGCTAGTAGATATACTAGAACACCCACGATTAGTCAAGGTACTAGGGTCCATGATGTGATAGGTGGCAAGCCTATCGCCACTTCGGACAAATTTGTATACCAGGCAATGTAATGCTGACTCAAAATAATCTGAAAAACATTAAAAAAAGTTGCCCGACCTGAGAATTGAACTCAGGACCTTACGCACCCAACGGTCTTAACAGGCGAAAGCCGTACCTTTACAACACAGAGGCGATTAATTTAATTTTAATTTTTTTTATAGAATAAGATAGTTAAAAGAGTAATAGACAAACTTAACAAATGGTCTTTTCGACTCATATAGTACAGGTGACTTTATTCACGGAATAGGGTTTTTTTTTAATATTTCCTATACATTAATATGGATATAGAAAATATTAAAAAAAAATCATACATATTTATTACACGAGTAAAAGCCTCAGTTGCCAGTGATAGGTTGTTGGGAACTCCATTGCGGTAATCCAGGTTCGAACCCTGCCATCTACCAATGAGTTTTTCTAACTTAGCAAAATTTTCTAACTGTAATTTCTTCTCGTCGTGAAGGAAAACATCGTGAGGAAACGACAACGGACTTGCCATCATGGGGCCTGATATACTTCGATGGCGTAGATTATAGTGCCATCTAGCGTCAAATTTTATCTTAAAACATTTTTGATGAAAAAACGGATTATAGCGAAGATAGTCATCACTTATGTAAATTTTAATAAAAAAATCTATATATAGTGAAATCTATACGTTTAAGAAACTGTAGAAGAGTTAATCCTGTACATTCAAGATATTAAAAAATAGGCCTAAACGATTAAAAACGAGCAACATTTTTATTTATTTTTTTAGATTTTTTGTCTGTCTGTATCCCGGCCACGATTCACGCTAAAACTACTGTCGACATTTTTGGCTAGCAGGCAGACTATTATCTGAAGTACGAGTAGGTTGTAAACTACTTTTTATCCCGTTTACTTAAGGGGAGGGAAAGAGGAGCAAGAGCTAGAATTATATCTCACCAGGTGGTAGAGTCTCGCAACGATTCGCCCGGATTGGTACCGCCGCCTTACCTATTCCTGCCACAATAGCATTTATGCTCGCCATTGTCGTGTTATGGTTTGAAGAGAAGGGTAGCCGGTAAATTTACTCACGCTTCAGAGGCTTACCATTCCAGCCTCAGGTTAGCAACGCACCATTTCCACCTATCTATAGGAGACGTGTCGACTCACCATCAGGAAACCCGTCTGCTTGTTATATATAAACAAAAAATAATGGGCCTTTGTTCCTTAGTTACTTTGTTAAAATCAATTATAACAATGTAACTTGCGAGCATAAATTAAAAGTAGGCCATAAAAACGATAACCAGGATGGCAGAACCCTAGTATTTCACTACCTCGGTCAGGCCGTATCGTTGGGGACGATAAAGTAACTAGAAAAAACTCGCTCAAGCGAAGAGTACTAAAGTTAGAATTTACTTATTTTATAGGCATACATGTAAAACTAGCATCGCAGAATAGCCCCTGATGCAAGCGTTGTAGGCAGGCCAACTTAATTAAATAATGCATTTTACTTTACTTGCCCCCAAAGTCTAATGACGTTGTGGAAACATAACGGTTTGCCTTTAAAAAGAAAATGAAGTTCCTAATGAAAACCACGTCAAGTTATTAAAATGTGGAATGTGTTCCACCCAGGCAGCTCATAAGAGGCGAGCACAGGGTCTATTGTCACCAACACCGTGACTTTGACTAGGTGGTAGAGTCTTACAACGACTCGCCCGGATTGGTATCACCGCCTTACCTATTCTTTCCACAATAGCGTCAGTGCTCGTCATTGTCGCGTTCTGGTTTGGAGGGTAGGGTAGTCGGTAAACTTTCTCACGCAAGAGGCTTACCACCCCAACCTCAGGTTGGCAATAATAAATGAATCTATTCGCTGAACATATTTCAAATTCTTGGAATACACATTTGAAATCAGATTTTGTCCAACCTGACGAAAAAACTACCAGTTACTTTTTAATAAAAGGCTTACTTGAATTCTAAGCTCTGTTTTCTAATATCTAAAACTTTTAAACGAGCAATTTTTAATTAGTTAATTTATTTATTTGTTCCGGCGATTTCTGATATGGCTCTAACAATTGCGATGAAATTTGGTACCAGGATGGTAAAAAATTGATTGGCAAAAAGGACTAAAGAGTAAAGCTCGGTCGCCCAGGTACTAATCAAATAATAGTATGAGTATTTGTTAAAGTTATATTATTATTAATATACGAAATGGAATAAAAAATGGACTATGTTTTCATTTTAACTTCTATTTTATATTTGACTTCTAAATTGGATGTAATATTTTCCGTTTGTGAGTTTATCGATGTCTAGGACACGAGTGTCGCAGCGACGATATGATGTACATCACGTCTCCGTAATTACATTCCAGATGATGCAATTTATTCGATAAATGACTTTCCGAATAGATGCTTTTGAAATAACAATTGACCCTGTTGTTCTAATGTTACAGGAAATGGTTTAAAATGGCTTTTATATAATACTAGCGACCCGCTGCAGTTTTGCACGCGTATACTATACATGTTATATACATATAAACCTTCCTCTTGAATCACTCTATGTATTTAAGAAAACCGCTTTTTAAGGTTATATTATAGGGACAGAGAAAGCAATTTATACACATACCCTGTACCGTTACACCACAGAGGCGATTATATATATAGAAGATAGTACCGGGGCGACCGAGCTTGGCTGGGTAGTTCTTTTTTGTTAGCATTTATCAACTTAAAAAAATTAACGATAAATCTGTGAAACCGAAGTACTTTCGGTACTTTTTTATACCAAGCTACCGACAGAGATGTCATAATTTTTACAATTTTATAAGACCTAGAATTCTCTACATCAATTTTTTACCTCCTTAAATTTAGGTACCAAATTTTAGAGAAATCGTTAGAGCCGTTTCCGAGATCGCCGGTACAAGAATTGTTCGTTTAAAAGCATTAGTTAAATTAGCTCTAAGATTTTATTAAAATCAAGCGGTACTCGTGTCTTTGTTATGATTTTAGCAATGGCTTTCTGGTAATTTTTGTTTCACTTTCAGGTGGAAAGAGACTACTTTTCAGCTAATGTGCTACACTATATTTCCACTTTTTGATTCCAGCGAGCAGACAATTTTTGCACTTCTCAGGAATTCTCAGTTTTCATGTTAGTAAAATGAATATTACATATGTAATAAGGTTTTTCTTAGTTTACTACACAAGGATGGTTCTACTTGTCTTTGCATAATTACCCTGATAAAATCCCAAACTCCAGTTTAAGATAACATATATGTATGTAACAGAGGTTCCTGTACATTCTGCGTTTCATGTTACCATGATTATTTAGACAATTTATTCTGAGAGCTATCGGACTGAACGTTTATGAAATTTATTAGGTACAGTGTTACAAAACAAATAACTTAATAAATAAAATAAATCGAGCCTAAGTGCTGACAATCCGACAAAAAATAGAATACAAGTGTTTTTTTTGTGTATGTGTCCAACTTGCACTGGACCAATTTTTTTGAATAATTGCGTTTTTAGAAGCAACGTTTTTTTAAAGTGCTTTATTTTACTAGATAAGATGTCATTTATGGCTTTCTAGAAGAGATATATTATTTAAGGGACTTTACTATTACTAGTGGAGACATTATTGAAGTGACTTTACCTATCTCACCATATCATTAAAGTAAACATAGATATATTGTAGTTTTTTTCACCAATGGAACAAATTCGCACCCTGGAACTAGAAAATCTAGTCATAGAAATTGAATTAAACTTTTTATTTAGACTTCTAAATTGAATGTAATATTTTCCGCCTGGGAGTTTATCGATGTCTAGGACACGAGTGTTGGAGCGACGACGTGATGTACCTCACGTCTCCGTAATTACATTCCAGACGATGCAATTTATCCGATAAATATATTTCAAAATAACACAGCCAAGATAGATATATTTTATTATCATTTAATTATAAACATAGAAGATATTACCTGTGTGATCAATTGGAGTCGGTGTCCAGCTTAGACGCACGGGGTCCCAGGTTCAATTCCCAGATAAGGCAAAATGTTCTTGTAAATTTATAGTGTTTTTGTTTACAAAAACACTGTAAATTTCAAAAATTTGTATACAAAGTTTCAAGAATTTGTAAACAAAAAATATGTATGCATATAGATATTAATATACGTCTACAGTTTCTTTGTTTGTTTATGGCTTGAGTAACCCTGATGCTATCAGCCTTATGTTGTCAACAAAGTTGAGACCATCCTGGCAGATATCCCTCGTGTCGAAGGCGTGCCAAGTTTTCGTGTTTCGACGCCAAATGTTTTTCATGTCATATTTCATTACTAGAAACGTTGGAGTGTTTTGTTAGAATTTTTTTAATGAAAATCTCTACCTTGCCAAACCTAATATTAAATAACTTTCATGACTTTTAATTTCTTTGTGTCTGATTGCCTTGTCCAATTTTGTAGGTAAAAAAAATATCATCATACTTATATCCCTGAAAGGGTAGGCAGAGGTACAAATACACCCACGATAAGTCGACGATATTACGTCCGCCGCCATATCAGCACAAATTTCTTAGATTCCTGTCTTTTGGGAATCGTACCTAATCCTCGCAGATGATCGTCAATCAATGAGAAGTACATTAAATAATAAAATATAATCACGTCCATATTCTCGACAGGATAAGCAGAGGTGCTTAGTACCCACGATTAGTCGACGATATTAGGTCCCATAATGTGACAGGTGGCAAGTCCGTCGCCATGTCGAGCACAAATCTCAATTTTCTTCACAATGTTTTCGTTGGCAGCAAAGACTCGCACTAAGAAAATGTACTTAAGTTAGAAAAGTTATTGGTACACGGCGGGGTTCAAACTTGAACTATCAAAATGAAAGTCCAAAGCGCGTACCTCTAGGCCGTAGAGGCTGACGTTAAATAATAAATACCTCAGTAGTACTAGTAAAGAAAGGCTGTAAATAAGAAAACTTCTACGTGCTTGTGTATTATTAATTCGTTCTAAGCGGAAATTCTCGTTTTCTATGCATCCTAGAAAAATGTTACATTTTTAGAACTGCTGCCGCACCTGGACGGTGGAATTTGTAAGGAGGATTTTGTACTTGAATAAACAAAACTATTGAATAAATATATTTACAAACATATCTACAAGTGTCACGATTCCTATGTTTTGCCAAGTTTCCTGCACATTAATTATTCTTGTCATACATACACGTTCTTTCAGCAACCAACTCTTGATACCACCCGCAGATAAAAATATATTTAAAATTCAAATCATTGTATACTTTCGGAGATATGGGCGTTCGTTAGTCCAAGTTCGAACCTCGCCATGTACCAATGAGTTTTTCTAACTTATGCACATTTTCTGAGTGTCTAGTTTCCCTTCTGGGTTGCAGAGGACAGATGGCAGTCACTTTGAGTAAAAACTGGGTCCTAGTCAAATCCCCTATATTAGGTAGCCGACCCTGATATCATCTGATATAATATGGGTGAGGTTAAGATGAAAGAATTATTATTATATAATAATCTATACAAATAAATAAATTTGGAGTGTCTGTTTGTATTATTAAAATAACCACTTTTCACTAAATGCATATGTATATTTACAAGGTATATATACGAAAACAACGTTTTTTAAATTTTTGTCTCTCTGTACCCGCTAATCTCTAAAACGGCTGGACCGATTTTGACTAGACAAAATAAAAACGCAGACAAAGTCGCAGGCACAACTAGTTAATATGTTTGGATATTCTTTATCTATAAAATCTGATAGCACTAATTTAAAATAAGTTTAGCTTACGCGCATCAGAATGAACACCAATATCTACTTTGAAACCGCTCAAAAACATAATGTTCTAAGCTTAAATGTAGATACCAAAATCGTTTTGCCTGCAACCTACATCGTTAAACTGGTGAATTTAATCTTTCAAAACTTGGAACCGGTTAGAACATAAATTTGTTCCAACTTCCCTCATCACTTATCCGGTTTACACCAACAAACTCTAAAACGCTATAAATAGGGATGTAATGAATATTTATAACCGTTATCGAATATTGGATAAAGACTCTATAATACATCTTTACATATTATAAAAATGTAGAAGAGTGAATTCTGTACATTGAAGATATTTAATAAATGATAGGTCCAGGCAACTAAACACTAGCAGCAGAACAAATTTTTCACATTTTTAGAAGTCTCATTTCAAATAAAGTTTTATTCATAACTGTTACTGAGATAATATAAAGATTTCAAACAAGGTAGTAAAACGGCGAAGTTTAAATATGATTTTTCAATAGTATCGAAAGGTAAAAAAACGTGTTTCTTGAAGGTAGAAAACTTCATTGTAAGATTTTTACTTAAGATATTTGTGTGATTATATTTGTGTGATGCCTATTTGAAGCTGGGACGGATATCTCCATGTGCAATCAAAAAAAACCAGCCACCATATACTCTAAATTGAATTGAAATGAAAATAAATAAAATTTTGCGGTGTGTGTTAAATATCGTTGTAAAATATTTCATGAAACAAATATATTCTACCACTACATTTTGGTGTGCAAATATTTTAACAAAATATTGTGTTTATAGACTAATTTGCTAAAGGTAATAGGAATATGATAATAACATTTTAGGACGAATAGGTATAACGATAGTACCATGGCCTCACCTATCTTCGACCTAATTGTTCTAGTACAAAAAAACTATTAACAATTTGTATTTTCGTTTAATAATAACAATAATAAATTTTATTTGCTAGATAAATAGAGTACATTGGTGGCTTTCGTTTTAATTATTTGTTTCACCTATTTTAACACGTGAAATGGTATGCATTTTTTTGTATTATAATATTATATTTAGTTATTTTCTGTATAATATAATTTATACATCATTAGGCAGGCATGCTCGAACGTAGGCTGCAGGCCGTGTGTGGCGGCGTCCGCGACTCGGTTCCCTCGGCGGCCGGCGATGACGCCATATCCCCACACTGTAGGCGGCTTCTTATTGGTGCGCGAGGGTCGTATGATCAGCTGTGATTCAAGCTGCCGCCGTGTAGGGACGGCGCTGCGATCGCCCCTACAATTTTATATCCGTAACCGTATCTATATTCGATATTTATTTACCCCGGTTACATCACTATAAACTCAATATAAATGGAGCGTGACATAAAAATATTTTTATATGAGAAAATTTGAAGGATAAAAAGTGTAATTTCTGTCTTTGTGCAATTCCTTTTTTATTGAAGCTAACAAGCAGACAGACTTTCCGACGATAAGGTATACGTCACCTATTAATAGTCAGATATACGAAAAATATTTAAAATGGTAGTCCTCTTATATCATTATGGCGGCAAGAATAGGTAAGGCGGTGGATACCTACCCGGGCGAGTTGCTGCACAGCATTCTACCACCAGTGGTCATGTTGGTAGTAACCCATTTAACCCATGCTTTCCTCTTACAAGCTGCCTGGTAGGAAGGCAGAGGAAACTGACTATAGAATAACTTTTCAAAAACTATTTGTATTTAACTATTTTAAATTAGACAGGTAACATGAATGCCTACAGCTGGATGTCGTGGAACAATACACCAACGGACTCAATATTAAGAATGCCGAAGACCGTCCAAGGTAAAGAAATAAGAGTATGAAAGCGAAACCTTAGTTCCCAAGCTTAAACTTTAGTAAAAACCGAAATAAATACTAGAATAATGATGTTCTATTTTTAAACCGATTAAAACTATCATGTTTTAGATTTATATGTAAGTACTTATATCTTTTTTACTGCAACACGCAAATGTAATAAAATATAATCTTTCTAAAGTTGGAACCGGGTATAACATACATTCGGCCTCTCTCATCACTTATCCGGTTTACACCGACAGACGAAAACCGCTATAAACTCGATTTAAATGGAACGTGACGGTTAATATTTTTGAGAGAGACGGCTTTAGAGATAAAAAGGGTTGATTTCAGTATCTTAGGTATTCTAGAAATTCATATTTTTAAAAGGTTTTAAGGTTATCATTCTTGCTTAAATGTTGATATTGAACTTTGTAATATGAAAAATGTGTATATATTTTTTTTTGTGAGTATTTGTATATTATATTATGCATGATGTTGTGTATAGCCAAGTCTACCTGTGTTCTTGTTTCTTTCCACAAGTCAGCTAGAAGAAAAATCTCTTTTCTCCACTGGATGACCCGGGTAAAAGAAATTATGAAACACTTGGACAATGATAGATTTGGTGTATTTTTTATATAGCTGTGCCCGTGACTTCGTCCGCGTTTTTTTTTAAATAAAATTTTGAAATTGTAAGTAGCCTAAACCGTTCCTTATTACATTAGCTATCTGCGAGTGAACGTCCCGTCAAAATCGGTCTCACCGAGAGATTAGCGGGACAAACAGACAGACAGACAGACAAAAATCCTAAAAATTGTTGATTTGGTATATGTACCTTGTAAACATACATATGCGTTTAGTAAAAAGTGGTTATTTTAATATTACATACAGACACTCTAACTTTATTGATTAGTATATTAATTAACTGATGTATCAACGAACAAGCGAAACCCTAAGGACCAAAAACTTTGAATTTCATACACTTATTTTTATTATAACGTATAAAATCACTAAAGATATCATAATAATTTTTATGTTTCAAATATGAAATAGATAAATTTTGTATGTAATAAATAAGTTCTACTTGAACTAAAAACTTCGAAAATTGGGATAGCCGCGAGCAACAACCAGTGAACCTAGTAAAACTATTGGGTGAATATATATATGTTTACGTATGTAGATACACGGCATGTGTGCACATTTGTGTGTGTCTGTATATGTGTGAGTGCATGTTATAATATTGCTTGATTGTTTTTTCATACTGGTGACTCACCATGGTCTATACATTTTAAGACATCACCCTGTATGTAATAAAACAGTGTCGCGGTGGAGGTGGCAATAAACCTAGTTAATTGCTTTCCTTGTACACTGCTTAGTCACTTTTACTAACATAAGGTCTGTTAGTCACAACAATGTCAATACGCCATTTTTTACCTTCTTATAATATATACTGGCTGTTGTCTTTGTTACGCCCGCATATTGAAGTTATTTAGTCTTAGTTGTCATTGAATTTATAGAAAATTTTATACTCTTGCCTTTGTGGAAGTAAATTAAAAAAAAACCTTCTTCAGTGAATGCCTACGTCATAAATAGAATACGTATGCGGTATGTGAATATTACTTAAAACTAGAAACTAACACACATATTTTGTGTTGATACATCCGTCAATAACCTTTGCCTTAAACTTTGTAAATACATTAAAGCTGCACCAAATTGACTTAACTTTATTAAATAAATAACACATATATGCGTATTTTTAAGGATACTTATATCCTTCTTATATTATTTTTTATTAAGTATAAGGATAATATATATTTTCCTCGTTTTCTCCGTTTTTTGGATTAGCGATCACGACTGACGCTGTCAAATATTTAAGATATTAGGGTTCGTTTCTTAATAACGATGAATATTTTTTTAAATTTATTAAATACTAACTTTCTTTCGCCCGTGTAAATTATTTTAATAACATAGATGATTTTCAAAGGGCAGAAATTTTCCGACTTAAAATACTTATGGCGCAAAATACATACTTTTTATGTTATAATGGTCAATTCTATCTCAGTACCAAATGTCAAAAAATCGGTTCGGTGATTTAGGCGTGAAAGTGTAACGCACAGACAGACAGAGTTTCGTTCGCATTTATATAAAACAGTATAATGAAAAAGATGACTGTAGGTGCTCAGGGAAACCTAGGTTGATATTTCTCCGTGTCATGTATGAGGGTGGTGTCAAGAATCTCCGGAACTGACGTGTTTGAAAAGAGTAATTAATGTGGAGGAAGCTAGCCAAGTATACTACTACTCAATAGTCTCTGCGGGCCGTTAGATCCTAGGCGTGACCCCTTTTCCATACCCCTAAGTGATAAGGGTTGTTCACTCTTATAATTTTTTTTAAATTTTTTTATGAAATTTTTGTTTTTATTTTTTTATAATGTGGCATTAAGAAATTCATACAACCCTAAATTTTTTACTTTTTTAACACCAACCCCTATTTTTTATGGCCATCTTAGTAATTAATTCATAAGGCAAAACAACGTTTCGTCGGTCTAATTCTAATAAAGCGCAAGTCAAAATTTAGCGTATCACTGATTTTGTTAGATTCGGATAGAGTGGACAAAAC
>DVZL01000589.1:0-22105 GCA_018236625.1 Lasaia peninsularis
AAAACCTAGCTAGATCGATTTATCGCCCCCGAAACCCCCTACATACAAAATTTTAAGAAAATCGTTCGAGCCGTTTTTGAAATCGCTGATATATATATACAAGAATTGTTCGTTTATAGGTATTAGATTAAAAATCTATATAAATAAACGTGAATCACCAAACTATAATATAATATACATCGGCATTACTTACAAACGACTGCACCAAATTAGATAAATCTTTCTATTAATAGTTCGTTAGCTGCCGGTGAAATTCCTGTGAAAATCGCTCTAGCCATTCCAGAAATTAGCGAGTATAAACAAACAGACGAAAATTCTTGAAATTACTGTTTGGTATTCATTCCTTGTAGTTCATATAGGTAAAAGCAGCTATTATATCCACGACTCGTAAGTCCAGCAGATATACTAGAACACACACGATTAGCCAAGGTACTAGGGCCCATTATGTGATAGCTGGCAAGCCTATCGCCACTTTGGGCACATTCAAATCCCAGGCAATGTAATGCTTACTCAAAAAATTTTAAAAACAATTAAGAACAGTTACCCGACCTGGGAATTGAACCCGGGACCCTTCGTGCCTAACGGTCAAGCGACAGACCGTTAAACCACAATATAGTAGCGTTTTAGGCTTCCAATAGACCAGGTTCAAACTCCGCCATGTAGCATCAAGTTTTTCTAATAAGACATCTTTAGGGAATCCGGATTCCTGAACTCTAATTCAACCTAATCTAGGATAAGTCCTGGTTTCCCTTGTAAGTTCCAAAGATGGCAGTCTCTCTTTGTAAAAATCGTCCTAGTCGAATCCCCTAGATTAAATAGCTGACCCTTTGTTATCTGATATAGAAACGAGATGAGGCTAAGAGAGAAAAGCTTTAAAAAATAGACTGCATAAAACACGAATAAACCAACAAAAAATAAATCCAAAAGTTTTTAACCTAATTAGGATTGTCTGATATTCAAAGAACGACTCTTATAACTTCATATACAAAAAAAAACTTGGAAAAATGTATATTTGAATAATTTTATTAGAAATTTTCATATCAAGGACAAATACGATATTTAACGGAGCGTATTATTACCCTCAATATGAGTTTGAACCCAATCTGGAGAAACGCGAGTAGAAATCTCAATTTCAGGCAAACCAAACTTATTGTAATCGTATTTATTTCACAGAGGTCTGGTTCACGTCACGGCCTTTCCGTCCCTCCATTACTCATAACCAACGTAAAAGAATCCCGGAAAAAAGAATAAACACAACTTACAAGGGAACAAATGGCAACACTTTACTTGTCTCACAATTTAAACGTCTCGAGAAATGGGATTCTAGATAATGTTGCCATTCGTCTTCGCAATGCAATATTATTCAGCTTAAAATGTGAATATACTGTATAGAATGGCAAATAAAGAGTACGTAAATAATAATAACGAACGAAAACATTTCCCGTCAAATGGGGAAAATGGCATTCTGGGGTAAATTGAAAAACTTGGGAAGATATCGAATATTAAATCTCATAAAACACATCTATACAAATAAATGAAATTGAAGTGTCTGTATGTACTATTAAAATAACCGCTTTTCACTATACGCATATCTATATTTACAAGTAGGTACATATACCAAAATAATATTTGTTAGAATTTTTTGTCTGTCTGTCTGTTCTCTCTGATCTCTGAAAGGACTGGACAGATTTCGACGAGACTTAGGCTACTTTTCTTTTAGAATTTTCTTTTATACATATATAAAATAAAATAATTAAATAAAAACGCGAACGAAATTGCGGGCACAACTAGTCAATTAATAAATAGTTTTGTGGAAGGATTGCTTATTTGTTTTTTTAATCAATAAATACGGTGAGTATTACTGTACTTGTAAAATTTTCTAATTTTCATTTTAAATAAAACTATTTATAACATATTGTTTATATGAAATATTAAAAAAAAAATATTCGCCTACTAATACCTAGTGGCCTTTGGACTTTTCGGTAGTCCAGGTTCGAACCCCGCCATGTACCAACGATTTTTCTAACTTATATACATTTTCTGAAATTAAATGAAATTAAATGAAAATTATTTATTATCGAATATGTGTGTTTAAAAGATGTCATAGAACAAGAGTTTTTAATTATATCAACATATTCTACCACTATGTGGTGGGCTAATATTTCAAAATATAAATTATATTTATTTATTCATTAAACAATTAAATTATACAATAGTTATTTTATTATCTACAAGTAAACATTATTTTCACACGACTTATTTTAACCCTGTCTACCATAAACTGCCACCGCTTCCAAACCTAGCCAGTCAGGAGAAGAAACGGCAAAACAAACTCCCCGGCAACCAGGTTAAAGCCTCATTATTTGTACTACCACCGTTTCCAAACCTAGCCAGTCAGGAAAAGAAACAGCGAAACAAACTCCCCGGCAACCATGACTTCTTTAACCAAATTCAAACTATATCTTATCTTTAAAATAATCGTTAACGCTATAATATGTTTTCTCTAACAGTAATTCAAATACATTCTTACGAAATCTTTGGAATGGATGAATAATAATAATATCATTATTATTACTATTTCTATTCGTTTTTTTTCTACGGATGCTTGAAGCAATTCCTTTACTAATAATTTATTAAATATTTAATAAAATAAATACTTTTTTCTTTTGACCAAAATATTGGGAACTTCTGAACGTTTGTTTACGTAATTTATATCTTCTCGTGACAGATAGTATATACTCACAAACTTTCGCATTTGTAATAAGTAATATCTAATAATATTAGGATAAGAATTGTCAATATGACAATCTGGCGGAGCACCTTTTAGTTCTCGATAAGTCTTTTAGGGAGGAGCAATACCGTGCTATTGCTTTATAGGCCATCACCAAATGTTTGCTGTCACTCCGTTTCAGGCGGGACAAGCACTCTCTATAGCAAACATTCTAGCCAGCTTGCGGACTCTGAATAGATGGTATTTTGTTTAGTTGACCCATTTAGTATAACCCAAATATTGAGACTTATGTTTATTATTCGTATTAAGTAAATACTCATGATAGGCTGTTGTTCTCACATCCGACTGCGAGAAATAAAGAGAGTTCTACTTGTAAAAGATTTAAAATTAAAAAGCACTTCTTATTTGCACTAAACTAAGCATTTTTCGGGTGCAATAAAAAAATAACATAACCTAACCGTTACTAAGCTTTTTTTATACAAAAATTATGGTTCCGGTGCAATCACAAAAAATATTATTCACGGACACGGTTGAATAACCTAAAAATATATTTAAAATTAAAAAAATGTATAGTTGAATAAAAAATAAAACATGTTTACCGACTAAAATAATATCCAGTTCAGTGTTTTGAAAAATAAACAAAAAACAAATTCGCACGGATGACTAACGTACAGTATTCGTAAACAGCATAATATAGCAAGAATAGTTGCATAATTTCAAAAATTTGTTCCAAAAATTCTAGAAAGTATAATAATGTTAAAAACTCTTTTGAGGGTTCACTTCATTGAATACGAAATCGGTGGTTTAGGCAGTACATTAAAAAGGCTTTGATAAATAGCGTTTTACACCAAGAGTGTCTTAGGTTCACTCGGTTGGACACGTCCAAAAGGCGTTTTGTTCGGAGCTGCGAATGTTTTATCACGTCTTATTTCAACTTGTCACGTTTCACATAAATCTTTTTAAGAGACCATTTAAACAATTCCAAAGTGATTTGTCTTCGTGATTTTTTAATTTGTATTTTATTCCGGCGTACTTAATTTGCATGATTATTTTTATAAAGACAGCGGAATAGACAAGCGTTTATGGTATACTTAGGTCATACCATTTTTATTTAGTCTGTGGCAAATTAACTATTTAAGGGTATATACCAGTATGGTCCTTGCCATTAAAAATTACCATTATAGTTATTGTGAGCACTTTAGGTTTAGTGCGACCGCGACCCCTAGGCAGAGTATCGTGCATAAAGACTAGTAATATTGATATTTAACTAAAACCTATTTCTAAATTAAAAAAAAATCCAATGAAGTGTAGAGAAAATATGTATGATCTTACATATATGTGTTAAACTGAAAAAAATATTATATTTTTTATAATTAGATCCGAGAAAAAGATTAAATTGACCAGCTTCACTACATCACTTTTTGAATAAAAAACAAAAACGTAAAAAAGAAACAAAAGTGAAACTTCAAAAACATTTTTTTGCAATTTTACTTTTATTTTAATGGAATTATAGATTAGACTGGAATTATTAATAGAATATAATATAAAATATTTTATTTCACATAAACCTTACAAGCGGTTCTTGTGACGAGTTTATATAATTTTAAAATTTACCACCGGATCGGAACGCCATTTGCTGAGAAGATTCAGAGAAATAGACTCGGCAGTATTTCATTAAGTATAATATTCCACTATAAAAGGTTTCAAAAAGTATCAACAATCTAACTCGATTTGTGGGCAAATTTCACATTTCTTGTTATAATGAAAACCGGGACCAAGAGATTCGAACATTATGCCAAGAGCACTTTGCGAGTTTAATATAATACGCTTTTGTAGATATACATAAAACCACCCTCTAATGCACGGGGGGAACGTAAAGATACAAATTACTTATTTTTCTTTCCTTATCATATAATTTTAGGTTTATAAGAAGTACTCGGGTTTTTTAAATTTGAAGTGTTGTAGTGCATTCGAATTGTATCTACAATCTTAAGTCCTTGATCGATGTAAAAACATATACAATACTTTCCAAGTAAGTATATAATATATTCATACTTTTAAATATTTAACTCGCCAATTTAAACTGCTCTACTAAACAGAACAAATTCAAAAAATATGTTTGTATTGCACGGTCCATACATTGAGGAAGGTTACACAGTTCCACGTTATAATTAATAAAAGTAGTTGCATCACTAAAAAAACTTGAAAATCGGAATTTTTTGAGAGTCTTCCTCGAGATTTAACAAAAACCATGTACAAAAACGTAACGTAGTTTGTTCCCCTTTAAAGTACCTCCACGCCTATTATCCTCGAAGCGGTAGGCAGAGGTGAGCTAGTATATCCACGACTCGTTAGACAAGTAGATATACTAGAACACAGCCAAGGTACTAGGGTCCAAGATGTGATTGGTGGCAAGCCTACCGCCACTTTGGGCTAATTTCAATCTCGGGCATTGTAATGCTTACTCAGAAAAATCTAAAAAAACTTTCAAGAAAAGTTGCCTGACCTGGGAATTGAACCCAGGACCCTACGCGGCTAACGATCTTCACGGGCGACAGCCGTACTGTTGCACCATAGAGGCGATATAATAAAATATGTGTAAATTAAGTGTTAAAATATTTGCACACCACATTGTGGTAGAATATGTTAATATAATTAAAAACTTTTGTTTCGAAACAACTTTTAACACACATATTCTGCACATTCATTATTTTCATTTATATTTTATATTCGGGTTACCGAAAAATTCGAAAGCTAGCTGCTAGCCTTGGTAGTCCGAGGCTCTTCATCTAATAAACTGAAGTATATTATGTTAATTACATAAGGAATACATAATTTTTTTGTGTAAATATGTATAAAAACCTATAGTTCAAATGATAAAATTAATGTGCACTTACCTTATTGAAGAAGCTTTTCAATACACGTCTGAAAGAAATAATAAAACCACTCGATCAGAATCAATCTTTTTTATTCTCGTCTTTTGACATTATTGAAAAGTCAGAAATTTCTAACAATAACAAACTCACAAAGCAAAATGTTAAGCAATTGTGTATTTTATCTTTTTTACAGTTTTAAGGCAGTAACATTATTTATGGTAAGAGAGAACCATCGTCTATAGACACCATAGATGTTAGTGATGCACATCTTATGACTAGAATCTTACTCGACGTAAGCAAGAGCAAGCTGCTATGAAAGTTGTACTTAACTTCCTGGAATATATAAATGGCGAGCACTGATGATGTTATGATAAATACCAATCTGAGTGAACTGCTGCTTGGGACACTATCACCTAATCCAGATATCCGGTTATCAAAACTAATAGACTAACAGCAATGAGCAATGGGTTTATTAAATCCTGACGCCATCTTTAAAAAATATTACTAAAATATTAACTTGATGAATAATAATTCTCACTATACCAGTGAGTACCAGGTAATACTTTAAAAATCTATGAATGCAGTTTAAATAGTTTTTTAATTAAAATAAAGTCTTCTTTCAGCAAAATGTTCTGTCTGCAATATTTAAGGTATATATTAAATAGAAACATATGTATTTACTTACATATCTTCAAGTTTGGATCCTTTCAGGGTAGGCAGAGAGTATCGAATGCCGAGTCATTTGCTTAGCTTCCTCAACATTTCTTCCTCTTACATATATATTTATGTACGAGAATTGGCCGTTACGCATTACCACTTCAGTACGTTCGCGTTAAAAATTCAAAGTTTCATCCGTACCTGCTAGCCAATTAACCAATCAAATCACTTATAATCAGGAAGTCAAGTTCACAGTGATCAGTTGAAGTCATTCTTTCAAGCGAGACGGTTGTGTCCTGGTCCATGTCAATATGAATAAAACATTCTAAATTTGAATTTCAAACGCACCTAAAATGGGTCACTGTGTAACCTTGTTTACGAAATAATAACCTATTTATTGTTTTGCCCTTGTAACGAGCCGTAAATTGAAAACAACTCGGATTGTTTTAGGGCCGGAAGCGGAACGTATTTTAAATCAAATCGTTAAAAATACGAGTATCACTCCCAATTTTATGCCCGAAAATGATATAAGATCTTAATATTTTATTTTTGTGTGACAATGTATGAGAGTTTGCCTTATGAGATTTGCAAATTTTAACTTTATTTTGAATGACGTAGCTTTTGATTATTACGAATAAAGCTTTTTCAGCATTTTGTAATTTAGTTATTGGCTGTTAGGTACTTGGGAGACCTAGGTTGACATTCCACAACCAAATCACTGATGTATTTTCTCGGGTGTTAAGAATCTGTGAAAACACCGTGTTTGCAAAAAGAGATTAGGTAATTAATGCAGAAAAAACTAGACAAGAAGTAGGAAATACGACGATACTCTCAAATAACGGTAGGAAATTTGAAAGCACTAAATATTTTCCGTTTTTTTTTCAGAATGAGAAGACAAAGATTATTTATGATAAGTTTAAGGTTACACATCAAAATAGAAACCAATGTGTTATAATAACACATTTAATGATATTTGATGGGCACTACTTATTTGTGGGTCTGCAGAATGGGGTCATATATCATCCTTTGGGCGTTACAAATGATGACAAGGGCACATATTCCTTAGGCCTTCCGGATCTGTAGACAGTTATCAATGTAAAATAACCTTACATTGGAAAACTTTATGTCATTATTTTTTTCAAATTCCTTGGCCGCCATAATTAATTATACTTCGAGGACATTAGAAATAAATAGATTTCCAGTTTTACTATTATATTCTTGATTCTAATATAATTACTAAACTCTTGTTTTTAGTGTCAAGATCTATATGAGGTTTTTATTCTATTAACTTACCTACATTCGCGATTTCAATTTCCCTTAGGGAATTAAATATATATCCACTTATACCTTAACCGATTTAAATTAAACATATTTCAGAATTTGTTTTTATAGGATAAGACTGCGAACAGGCACACGGGTCGGGACAACCATGACTTATAGACACCATAGATGTTGTTGGTACGCCGCTGGTTTGTGGTCGAGCTGTTAGACCTTATGTGCAGGCCTACCCTTCGGACCGGTACACGAAAATGTCATTATAGCGGCAGGAATAGGTAAGGCGGTGGATCCCCACCCGGGCGTGTTGCTGCACAGTACTCTACCACCAGTGGTCATGTTGGTAGTGACCCAGTTAACCTATACTCACCTCTTAAGAGCTGCCCGAACCAACAATTAAGTCCAAACAGAGAAATTAAAAAATTCATGAGAAAAAATTTAAAAAACAATACCGCTTTAAGTTAGGCACTTCTTGATACCAGACAAAAATATGATTATCACAGTTTTTTTTGTGTTTTTTTATACCTATTTACCAAAAATTGTGATTGGTTACCATATTTTAAATAACAAATATAAAACCCTATTAAACGAAGACACAAAACGCCTTTCACATGAATATTAAAACTCATGTAAGTAAACATAGATATATTTTTATAAATTGTAAAAACTTTTTTCCCTTTATGGAAAAGTAATAAAATTAAATAAGTTGAATTCTGATGTACAATGGTAACCCTGGTTGAAAGTTAGGGCTGAATCGGAATTTCAGCGGCGCTCCGCAGGCTGCGGGTGTGACCACATACGACATTCATTTAATTTAAATTAGAAAGTTATTCTGGTAATTGAAACTTAGGTGAACTGAACCCAAGTTCCGTAGCTTCATATTTTTCGGATATATTTTTACAGAGAATGACTAATAAAAAAATATTTACTGATAATTTTTAAGCTCTTCTCTTTTTCGCCTTAGCTTTATTTCGTATTATATCAGATGATTTCGGGGTTGGCTACCCAATTTCCCTGGATTTGACAAAGCGATTGCCATCTGACCTCTACAACCCAGAAAGAACTAGGCCCAATCCTAGATTCGATCGAATACATAGATAAGTCCGGGCTCCCTCGGGATGTTTTTCATTCACCGCTCAAATTTAATCCTTTACATATTGAAATTAATACAAATCTTAAGTAATATAATAATACAAAGAAATACTTAATAATGAAAGATTCAAAGGAAATGGCATAAAAATGGAAAACTTAGCGGCCATTTTGGATAAGCCCATGTTTCTCTATGGTCGTAAAAAAGCTTAAATCACGATAAAATGTATTTGGTCTGGAAATATAACACACATTTTATATAACCCTCTGATATTTTCCTTCAAGTAAAGTTAAATTTCAATTTAACGAACTTTACTAATTGACACATAAGTTATAAAGTACATAATTTGAAAGAAAATTTACCACACCTAACAAAAAAAGATAAATTAAATAAACTAAAATCTATACAAATACGTGAAATTAGATTGCCTGTATGTAATAATAAAATAACCGCTTTTTACTAAATACATATGTATGTTTACAAAATGTTATCTTTTAGATTTTTTGTCAGTCTATCTGTCTGTTTGAACCCGCTAATCTCTGAAACGGCTGAATCGATTTTGACGGGACTCTAACTGGCAGATAGCTGATGTAATAAGGACCAGCTTAGGCTACTTTTATTTTAGAAATGTATAAAATAAAATTATCAAATAAAACGCGGATGAAGTCGCAGGCTCAGCTAGTAACTTTACCACATAATAATAAATGTGGTAAAATTAGCCATTGATGCTTGCTGGGATTTTATTCAGTATAAGGGCCCCAAACAATATCCCTGATAGGAAATTTTGAAATTCTATTAAAATTTGAAATCTCAACTTTAGAACGTTTCACATTTTGAAAAGGTTCTAGAATATGGACATACGATAAAATTGAAGATGTTCTAATTTAAGAAAATTTAATGTATATATATCTGGCAGTGAATTAGGGATGTTCTAATGTAAGATTTGATTATCTTCCAAAGTGTCCCGCGATAAATCAATTGGGTTCTGCGAAGAATCAACGTGTGAAGTTAATGGACGGTCCGAGTGGCCTACATTCCTTTTCATTTCACTGGTTTTTGTCCCCAGAATTATACGAGTATATCTGTAATTTTCTCTCCTCATTTACTGTTAAGTGTACGCGTATCTAATAATCTGGGTCACTGGCTGTCTAAGAGAATTCATACTTTAGTTTGTAACGTTCCAGTACATTAAGAGAAATTCCATTATTAAAAATGAACGTAGTAATTTAAAACCAGCAAAACTGATATAAACCGACTCCAATTCTGAATTATTAATAGAAAAACTTAATAAATATTTTTTTGCAAAAACTGGTTTCGTATTGTATGAATAGCATAATTTATTTTGGATGTTATAAAATCTATACTAATGTTATAAAGATGAAAGATTTGATTGCTTCTTTGTATTGTCTCCGAAATTACTCAACCTATTTGAAAAATTCTTTTACCATTAGAAGTAGACATAATCCTTGGTTAACATTGGCTACTTTTTACCGCGGGGAAATGTTTTGTTCTTACAAGAAAACGGGTAGTAAGGAAATCTTTCCGACTTATAAATACTTAGCACATAACTTCTGAATGTCTAAACCGATTAAGTTGAAATTTTATACTCTTCGTACTCTTCTCACGTAGGCATCCAGTAAGGATTTTTCAAAACTCAAACCCTCAGGGGATAAAATCGGGAATGGAATTAAGCATCAATCGAATACTAGGTCTAAATAGGTTCAATAAGCTGACGTAGCGCCCGGGGATAACGTAGTTTGTATAGATATTTAACTATGCGGTGGCATGGTTTTTAATTGAAAGTGGACAAGCGGCATATTAAATTATGTATTAAGTACTTTAGGTAGCTGATTATACAAAGATTCATCGTCCTTTCTTAATAAAGGTCAAGGATGTCATTGTTGGGTCTTGAGCGAAGTATTTAGACGCTAAATGCTCAAATTAATCCTCTCAAGAAAGTTTAAGCGCGGTTTATGGAACCACAAAGCATTACCCGAGTGACGTAGGTCCAAGCCAGTTTCTTTGATGCGTCCCAATGTTATTTAAATTTATAGATGAGCCGAAGACTCTGGCAACTGCTAAATTTACTTACTAAAATACATTTTTAACTAATTTACACGATTAATTTATTTATTACCTACGACGGTTCGGAGGCGGTAGGTATACGCGTTTGAGGTGAAAGGACGCGCGTGTGTGTATGCAAATCAATGTTGGCAATTATTTTTAAAATTTTGATGCACTTTTCAGTGATGAATTTGAATTTTATGGCGAAAAGTCACCAGGGTGCGCTGCAGTAAACATTCGTTTTCACACATTGCAACATTACAATCGTCGTGGAATTAAAAAAAAATAATTTTGCTTTTACTAATTTAACATTTTATAGTACACAGGTAACATTAACAACAAAACAGTACGAAGGCGAGCTTATCTAAGAAGAGATATTTTCTAAGCTATGTAGATAGAGCTAACATAGGTTAACGAGACACGCAAATACAAAGACAAGAAAATATGTGTACAAACTAAGAGTAAAGAACGAACATTACTAATTGACACATAGGTAAACTGTTTTTTATTAGTCCTTAGACTAAATTTATATACCTACAATATAAAAATAAGAAAAAAATATACATTATAATACAAACTAAGATATAATACTAAATTATTTGTATATATTATAATAGAAACTAAGTCCTATTTTTTTAATACGAACGTCACAACCGATTTCGTAATATTCGGACGTGCGCACTTTATTTAAATATTTTTTGTTATTATTAAAAATGACCAATTTTTCATGTATATAATAATTAAAATCAAATTTAACTTTTAATAAAAAAGGGCTCTCGCTTATAAAAGTTCACCCACATCTGGAGTCTACGCTCGCGCTGTGTCACTGGATGTTATCACGATCACAGTACGTTAAACATCTAAATTAATACAAGGAAAATCGCCTTTGTCACGTGGAGTCGGTGTCCGACTTTGATGCACGAGGTCCCGGGTTCTATTCCCGGGCAGAGCAACTTGTTCTATTCATTTTTGTTTATCTGAAAAAGTTGTTTGGGATAGATTTGTGCTCGATATGGCGACGAACATATTGTCATCTGTCACAACCTATCGTTGACAAATCTTGGGCTCATGTGTAGGTAGGTACATCTGCCTACCTTTTCGTGGATAAATGCTTGACTGAATATATATTTTTATGTTCAAACCCGAAATATACTACTAGTATACACATAAAGGAGCTTATGACCCCTCTCCTGTCGCACATGTACTAAACATTAAACAAGATTAAAGAACGACAAAGCCACAAGTGCAGTTGTTTGTACAATTCCCCGGCAGTTATGGCGCGGGGATTTATGAATACTTAACCTTTTGCTCGTGTAATGTTCTCGTAAATTTAGGGATATATAAATTCAGAGATTGTCTAATTATAAAAACTAAACATGTTTCTAGTTTTGTAGACATTCACATTAAATGCAGTCTCAAGCTGACTTGGCCATTGCGTGGTATCGCGGATACAGGTGGAGCAGTCCGCACCGTGTAAAAGGTTTAGTCCGCAATAGCAAATACAAGTCGTCAGATTTATTAATCTTATTTTAAGCCTTTGTGTTAAATGATCGTTGGTTGGGACTTATAATTCGTAAAAAAAGTAACGTAGAAAAATCGAAAATTTCGTTTCGTCTATTTACACCTATACCTACTTACATTTAAATAAGTAGGTATGTAATACTAGCTGTGCCTGCGTTTTTTATTATTTTATTTACTTCTAACTTATTTTTCTAAAATAAAAGTAGCCTAAGCCGTTCCTCATTACATCAGCTGTCTGCCAGTGAAAGTCCCGTCAAAATCAGTTCAGTCGTTTCAAAGATTAGCATTATTATTATTATCATAGATAGCTAGTTAAATAACTCTAAATAGACTAATTATTGTGGATTGATTGTGATATCAAAACTTGCCTGTTTTATTGGTATCTATATTTATTAAATCACTCCATATTACAATACAGAACAAAGTCACTTTCCCTATGTATGCTTAAATCTTTAAAAATACGCAACGGATTTTGATGTGGTTTTCTTTAATAGTGATTTAAGAGAAAGGTTTTATGTATTTAACATGTATAGTATACCCGTGCGAAGCCGGGGCGGGTCGCTAGTATAAAATAAGATACAAAAAAAATTGAAATTCATTTATTTCAAAGTTATAAAGAACAAGTAACAAAGATCAACTTATAAAAGTAATACTTGTACTATAATAATAAATAACTATTTTTTTGTATATTACAAAAAAATAGTTATCTTAGCAAAAATATACAAGTAGATATTAGTAATGGGAAGAACCAGAAACCAGTCTCTTAGGCTGAGAAGATATAATGTCTGCACCCAAAATCCACTGAAATACTGCAATCCTAATGTGAACAAACTATAAAAACTTCTCTGTTATGTAGTTTATTTTAGAATTTACTTATTTGATCACACCTTTTATTCTACTCTTGTACCAAAATTCTGTGAGTGGTTTCTAAAATATCATTTTAAAAAGTTTTGAATAGCAATTATTCCCCTGTATTATTAAAGACTATATTTTAAGAAGTCAGGTGTAGGGTGCAACTACTTTTAAATATCTGTGCAAGTAAACTGAATTTAGTGCAAATTAAATATTTAAATATTAACAAACATGTACTTAACAATTTTTTATTATCACTATCACTACATATTATAAAACAAAGTCACTTTCACTGTCTGTCCCTATGTATGCTTAAATCTTTAAAACTAAGCAACGGATTTTGATGCGTTTTTTTAATAGATAGGGTGATTCAAGAGGAAGGTTTTTATGTATATGACATATATAGTATACCCGTGAGAATCCGGGGCGGGTCGCTAGTTTAATATAAACACTGAATCAAGAGAATGACAAATAAAAAAAACATAATTACTAATTAGTTCACACACCATAGCCAAGTATAGAGACATATAAGTTCGTCGTAAGGCATTGCACGTTGGTACGCTTCCGGGACGGAAAGCTGCACAAAGACAATGGAAACCAACTTAATTAGTACACAAGAAAATGTACTCGTCGTAAACACGTTTCGCAATTCACCAAAGAAAATTACGGCATTTGTGACTCTACCTTCTACTAGAACACTGTAGTGTGCTTATGTAATAAGTAATGATCTAGAGATATAGAGCCTCAGTAGCCTAGTGGTACGCACTTTTAACTACCATATCGGTAGGTCAGGTTTAAAGCCCGCCACGTACCAATTAGTTTTTCTAGCTTATATACATTTTTTGAATACCCTTATGGTGAAGTAAAACATCGTGAAAATTTACTATATTGCAACATATTTGCGACTTCTCACATAATAGGATGTTGTCGAATAATCGTGGGTGCATATACAACTCTGCCTATAGCAACGTAACGATATTAATTTATTTATAAACAATTGTTAGCAGTTTATGTTAGCTGCGTAAAAATTAGTTGGGTGTAAATAAATGTAAAATAACAAGACAATTAGTATATGACGTACTTATAGTTTTACAATTAACAAAAAATTAAATATAGATAGTGTGTTAAGATATTTGCACACCACTTTGTGGTATAATAATATGTTGGTATAATTTAAAAAACTTTTGCAACAACTTTGTAACACACGTATTAGGTAAATACCTAAATCATTTTAATTTTACTTTATTTAAGTTCAAAGGTATCATACCTTCAATATAATGGTAGTACAGGGTTATACATAAATAAATTGCACGAAATGTATAATTTTTACCCAAACTTTTCTTACAAACTTTTTTTAATAATGACGTACAACTCCTACATCTGGGACTTCTTGTAAATGAGTCAGCAGGCGAAGCACGAGACATGGTAGTGATAGGCGGACCATACTATGTAACAGTGGGTAGGAAAAGGGTGCAATGATAACCGAAATAATATTATTACGTAAAATAGAAATAAAATATATAAAATTTTTAAGTACACAAGTGAAATTGCAAGTACATCCTATGTTACACTATATGATGGGTTCTCTTATAATGGCCACTCCATCTAGATATGTCATAGGAACAGGCGTCTCCAAAGTTACTCTTACGTTGGATCTCTATGCCCCTGGCCGTTAGATAGTACAGATTTTACGTTCGTTGAGTATGTCTGTGCCCCTAGCCCCTAGATAGTGAAGACGTTACCTGTATTGAGTATGTCTGTGCCCCTAGCCCCTTGATAGTGAAGATGTTACCTGCGTTGGGTACGTTGGGTGCGTTGGGTACGTCTGTCTCCCGTAGAACTAGAAAGGCAGCTGCGTGAGGAGTGCGACTCCCCGCATGATCCAATGCTCGGGCGGCGCGACAGTGGGCAGCCTCATGAACAGGATGTAGTTGGTGGAATGACCCGTCGTGGACAGCACGCCGCGCCGGTCGCCCGTCTTGTACAGCGGGCAGTTGTAGAACACCTCCTCGGGAATATCCTCACGCTTCAGCGGGATCAGCCACACCTAAAGCCCACGCGCATCACTTAAATCAAGCAACCTTATTGTAGCCTTGCTTTTGGGGGTTTCGTACACAAAGGATAAAAATGAAACCCTATTACAAAGACTACGCTGTCCGTCTGTCTGTCTGTATGTCAATAGGTTGTATCTCAAGAATCGTGACAGCTATACGGTTGCATATTCATAATGTATTTCTATTGCTGCTATAACAACAAATATTGAAAACAAAATAAAATAAATATTTGACGGGGACTCTCATATACGTTTTTGCCATTTTACCCTTGATGCGCGAGTTCGACTCGCGCTTGGCTATTTTTTATGGTAAGCAAACCAGCAGACCTTTCTTTTAATGAATTTTCTATTAACAAGTTGCCTACTCTTAATGGAGTCTAAACGTTACAGATCTTTGGTCTATGTTATGACTATTTTCGACAAAACTCCTCAAAAAATATGACGATTGCATGCCATTGTGGCTATGGTGGCAAGAATAGTTAAGGCGATAGCATCGGACAAGTATGAATGTGTGATTTTTTTACTATTGTAGCTATTGCGAAACAAGTAATTTTCCTACGCCATAACGACAATGTCGTATTCCGGTCCGAAGAACAGGGTAGCCGGTAGACTTGCACATCAGGCCTAACACCCCGGCCACAGGTTAGCGACGAACCTACAACAACTATGGTGTCTATAAGCGGCGGTGAGCTGTATGTTTGTTCGCTTCCTTATTCCATAAAAAAAAATCATCTAACTTTAAATAAGTCAGTCCAAAAATTTCCATAAAATATTCAAAAACTGAAACGTAACATCTGAGTTTCGAAAGCAGTTAATTAGCGAGAAGCTGTGGAATATTGTTGGATAACTACACAAAACAGTGCCTTCGAGCGATAAAATGTTTTTAATTAGTGAACGAAATGCTCTCCCTCTCGAACGTAATCAAGTGGAGTGGCCAGAGGAGATGACAATTATAACTGACCGGCGGGAAGTCGTCGTACAGTATTTTCGGCAGGGACTCGTCAACGCAATACTCCTCTTTATTCCAGCGCGCTCCCTCCATGAACAGCCCTTTGATGTAAACGCCCTCTACAGGCGGCGTTTCCAACTCGTGCGTCCGTTGTACCTAAACAATTTATAATATCGAACGAAAATCAAGTTATTATGGAACTAAGTAAATGTTGTCGCATCAACTAATGTTTATTGTAAAAAAAAAACTCGGACCTAAGGCCAACATAAAATGTTTTTAACTTTTAAAAATATGTTCAATGAGAGTAATGAATGTGAAGAAAGCAATGCAAATATGCATCTATCGGAATACTTGGCACTAGATACTCTCTGCCTAATTTGCAAAGGGCCTGGCTTGAAGATATACATATGTATATGTCAAACTATCTGATAAATTTAATTCTTAAAAGAATTTCATTCTGGCTTCATTATCAAGCAGTTAATACTTATACTACTGTTTGTACCTATACATTTACCACTGATATAATTAATTAAATTAGGTGTTTTTATTAAGTAAAAATATCATCAGTTTTTAGACTTTAGGAAAAAAATATTAAAAAACAAAGTACCCTAATAATTTGAAGGACACATAAATGATTGAGTCGTAAGGCAATACATAAAAACACAATACATAGAGAACCTTCTCTTCTTATTTTATTTGTCGATTGAAAAGATGATCTAAAAAAACTATTTTATTAATGATCTGTATATATACAAATAGATCTATAATTAAAATATTAATATTTGTCTAAACACTTGAAAACTCCTTTGTATTAAGTTTTGGTAACGCCATCTGTTTGAAACTCTCTCAACTAAAATATTATTTTTACCGCCGAAGAGCTCAAATTCGGTAGCATATATTTTTGGAGTGATCACGTTGACTTCAAGATAATTTTAGTCGGCAAGGACTAAGTTTTATATTGCTTATTCCTCGTTGTTATTTAGTCCTAGTAGAATTTATTTCACACAAACTTTGATTCCATATTTGGATGAAATAAAGAATAAAAATTAATTTTAATTTTATAAAATCTACGACATAAGAGAAAACGTGTGCGAAATATTAGTTTTTACTGTTAATACGATAAAAAATATTATTTTGACGCATTTAGACGAAGTCTTAAAGAGCAAATGTAATTTTTTAGGATTTATGACGAGATACCGACATTAACACAAATACTGTACATAAAAAAAAATTAAAAAATATAACTCACTCCACTTATTAAAAATCCTACCATAATTTAACCATATCCAAATAGTTCACGAACCTCGAAGTGAAAAGCGAGTTGATCAATGGGTATCTTATATTTCCTGGCGTAGCTCTGTTGTGCGGCCGTGAGGAACGCCTGCGGGAAGTAGAAGCCAGACAGCCAGAAGACCACGGGCGGGCCGTACTGGTGCCAGTGCTGCAACAAAATATACTTATTTCTTTTGTTTCCATTTCTGGTAAAAAAGTTTAGACATTTTGACCAGATGAATGAGTAAGATTTTTAGTTTTAATACGAGTACAATATTTATTACACATTTCTAATAGTGAGACCAGAGGAAGAGAAGAAAACGATAGGATCATGCGAAAAGAATGAAAGGCAAATGATTTACAAAACAGATATGCAACAACAAGTGGATGACCGGAGGTATCCACGGAGATAAGGGTTGAAATTCTACGACCAAGATGTTCGTATGTTATTCGAGAGTAATGTCAGGAGTCCCCGAAACTGACGTATTGGCGTAATGAGACTAATGAAGTTCTGGGAAGCTAGGCAAGTATACGGATATAATATATCAATCATATACGAATTTTTGTGAGAAAGTAGATGAAGGGGTGCCAGAAGAAAGGAATATTTAAAAACCTTTTATTATAGTTTGTCACCTTAGATTTTAGACAAGCGATAGCTCAATCAGATTATATTTACCTGGAGAAACTGCAGCCTGGCGAGCAGGTCGTCGAAGTAGGCGGCGAGGGGCTTCAGCGAGGGGTAGCTCTTGCCGGCCCACAGAGCCGGGATGCGCCCGCGGACCATGCTCGTCAGCACCTCCTCCGTCACCTCCGTCAATACGCTCACTCCTGCAACCACAGCTAGGATGTATTAACTCGTAGTAACGTAAAATATGCACAAAGAAGTCTATTAAAAATTATACTTTTTTGTCCATATTTTTATCCAACAAGATTGGAATGTGCCCGAAGTGGCGTCAGGCTTGCCACCAATCAAATCATGGACCTTTGCCAATTGTGGGTACGATAGTATATTTACTGGAATTACGGGGCGTGAATATACTAGCACACCTCTGTCTACTCTTTCGGAGATAGTAGGCGTGAAGGTATTTTTTATATGTATTGCTTACCTTGCACAGCGCCAATAACTGCCCTGGAACTGCTCCGTACGACATTGACGAGCCGCTCATATCTCGCCGCCTCCTGGATGACCACGATGGACATGGGCGTCATGTCAGCCGGCTTAATATCGCCCTCGTGCGAGGGTCCTGTCAATATCTTGTCGGGCAGCCTGGCCAGCACATCCTCAGCTATAGCCATAGCCTGCTGCTCCGGTGTGGCGCCCGTACCGGCGCCTGCCATCGTATCCTAAAGCCACTTGGGGATGAGACTTTGAAACTATCACGGGATAGGATATCCGGGATATGTGGAAATAAATACACATACACACGCACAAATACGTGAATATATTCTGGTGCAAATTCACACATAAGAAGCGTTTGAAGTAACATTTAAATTGTAGTTCATGCAGACTTGCAAAGAAGCTTATATTAAATGTGGAAATATAGACCTAATCTAACAACGGCCTTGGTTTTCTCTTTGATATAAAGGACTTCATGTAATTCATGTTTTTATGAATAATATTTATTATGCCTGTCCATTATTTTGTAAGCATAGACGTTATGGCATTATCATATTTGAATCAACTTAAAATTCTTTTCGTAAAGTTAATATTATATCTTTAGGCAACATATAATAACTGAGATAATAAACTCGACTGTGTTTTTTTACGTTTGTCACCTCCTAACCTTCGACTGGATGAACCAATTATATTGGAACGAAGTTCCTTATCGTTCGTTGTGAAAGGGAGACGGAAAAAATTCTCACGAAAAGTTGTAATCGTACTCTTTGCTATAGTAAGCTATTGTAAGCTGTGCGGCTTGCGTATGTTTCTCTGTCTCTCTCTCTCTCTCTCTCTCTTATAGAAAACATATTTTCATTTCTATTTCGCATTGAATAGTGTGGTGTCGCGACGATTATTTTTTTTATTATCGATTAATTAGTGAAGGAATTGCAATTAAAAAGAATAATCGTAAACTTCGTTCCATCCGTGTGTCCCTTGACACCTCTCAACTTTTTATTATGTTTGGAAGTTGCTTCAAATTTGTTTCAGTTCTAACTGAAATTGAAGCTGGTTTTTTAAATTTTTACTGCGTCTAAATTACGTCGACTACGTTAATCGCTGTCCTATATTTTAATAATTCAACAACACTGTTAATTGAGTTTATAGTTACAAAGATTAAATACTCATTTATAACTAACTACCTTTCCACCCGCGGCTTCACCTGGGTGAGTTATTTTAATAACATATCTTTCAAAGAGCAGATTTTTTTCCGACTTATAATACTTATTGCGTAAAAACATACTCTTTTTCGATGTAGTCGGTTAAAAAGTAGCCTATTCGTTATCCTCATACTTATATAAACTATCGAACCGTAAAGTTTCATCCAAATCCGTCAAGTAGTTTTAGCGTGATAGAGTAACAATCATACTTTCGCAAAATAATACTAGTAGGATTAGTAGGTAGTTTTTTTGGAGATTTTATTTTCTTGAAAGTTTCTAGTTATTTCGCCCGAGCGTAGGCAAACTTCTGAAATTGGAATACTATTATATTAAACTATTTATTATTAGTTCACTAATATATATTTTAGCGAACATAAAATAATTATTAACAATATTATTTTTTATTTTTCATCGTGGGCGCTAGATAAAACTTTCACATGGGTATTTTAAATGAATAACTTAAATGTTAAATTTTAGTCCTGATGATTGTGTGCAAAGGGAAACCAAAATACTATTTGGAAAATAATATTTCAATTACAAGTTCTATATTGTGAAACTGTACCATTGTGTACATTTAAAATATAAATTATTAAAAAAAATACAAAACGCCACTCAAAACAAAAACTGTGCATTCAACACACAAACAAATTCAACATCACTTATAGCACTTACTTACCAGATATCGTTTGAAGAGATCCTTTGAGCAAAGAGAAAATAGAGATATCAGTAAACATTTGGTGATACGAACAAATAAACAAATTCTACAATTATTATACTTACAATACGGTCCTGCACCCGAAGGAACCGGAGATGAAACAAAATACAAAATACATAATGAGAATTACATTACAAAATAATGAAGTCTCTTTTTACATAGCTAAAGTGTAGCTGTAGTGTACAAAAAGTCATCAAATTATTAAAAAAACAAAATTCGTAAAGTGCGAGTCGGATTCGTGCACGAAAGGTTCCGTATATATGTATAAAAATGGCAAAAATCAACTTTGTCGAATGGAAGCACCCTTTATATATTTATTTTCTATTCTATTTTTAGTATTTGTTGTTGTAGCAGCAACAGAAATACATCATCTGTGAAAATTTCAACTGTCTAGCTATCACGGTTCATGAGATACAGCTTAGTGACAGACAGTTAGACGAACAGCGAAGTCTTGGTAACAGGGTTCCGTTTTTTACCCTTTGGTTCCTAAAAATCCTAAAAACCTACATTTTGTTAAGCAAAAATGGTCAATAAAATATCAACATTACCCCAATTCAAAATAACTGGTCTAATATGGTTGGAGCAGTTTGGCGTTTGCTCCTATAACATTGTGAAATGTGAACTGAACTGCGAACCTTTTCCTCTCCCAGATGACCGAGCCCCACTCGCACCAGTGACTTTTAAAATCAACGGAATTTAATAAACCTTGTTACGTAAACTTACATACTACAAATTATTATTACACTATTCATGGTTGCATAAGTAGGTATGTAACTTTATGTAACTCTGCCTACCGCATCGGATATGCACGTGACGATATTATTTTTTTACTTATATGTATGTAAGTAACTATAAATCATTTAAACGTCAATCATCATCATCTCAGTCATAGGACGTCCACTGCTAAACATGGGGGCTATGTTGGCCCAACGACTTCCAATTGGACCTACCAAAAGGCGGCCTGTATCCAGCGGGTTCCTGTGATCTGCAATATGTCGTCGCTCAATCTGGTTGGTGGACGCCCTACTCTGCGCTTGCCGTTTCATAGTCTCCACTCTAGAACCTTCTTGCCTCATCGACCATCGGTTCTTCAAGCTATGTGCTCTTCCCACTGTCACTTCAGCTTGCTCACGCTGAGCTATGTCGGTGACTTTAGTTCGTCTACGGATTTCCTCATTTCTGATTCGATCGCGTAGAGAAACCCCAAACATAGCCCTTTCCATAGCTCGCCGCATGACTCTAAGCTTTTTTACGAGGCCCATTATTAGAAACTACGTCTCAGAACCGTAGGTCATTACTGGTAGCATACACTGGTTGAGAACCTTGGTTTTTAAGGACTATGGTTTGCTGGTTGGTTTTTAAACGTCAATATGTACTTACTTACATATAATAATCAATATCAATAATGTAGCTTAGTCTAGAGCAAATCATAAACTACTACTGATATACTTATTTACCAAAGTAATCAATACAAATAAACAAAATTGAAGTGTCTGTATGTAATATCAAAATAACCGCTTTTTACTTATTTTAACAAGGTACCTATACAAAAACAGTATTTTTTTAGAATTTTTGTTCGTCTGTCTGTCTGTTTGTAGGTACCCGCTAATCTCTGAAATGGCTAAACTGATTTTGACGCGACATTAACTGGCAGACAGATAATGTATTGAGGAAAGGTTTAGGCTACTTTTATTTTAAAACTTTTTTTTTAGAAAATTAACGCTTAAAAGC
>DVZL01000590.1:0-22101 GCA_018236625.1 Lasaia peninsularis
AAAATACATGTGTGCTGATTTTTCTAAATAGAGACTTTTTCTTGGCAAAGGCGAATCCTACACTTGTCGGGTTCGCTGTTGCCAACAAATATTATATATATATATATATATATATATAGGTATACACAAAAGATAGTTTAGAAAAGTACCTAAAAAGTTGTAACTGTCCGCATAAAGAGTAAAAAATCACTATCACCAATAAGCTAACGTTAAAATCGTGAACGAAATCGCGGGTACTGCTAGTCTATACAAATAAATAAATTTGGAGTGTCTGTATGCAATATTAAAATAATCCCATTTTACTAAGTGCATATGTACCTATATTTACAACATATACCAAAACAACATTTTTAGAATTTTTGTCGATGTGTCTATCTATTTGTACCCGCTAATCTTTGAAACGACTGGATCGATTTTGACGGGACTCTCACTGGCAGACAGCTTATGCAATAAGGAACGGCTTAGCTACTTTTATTTTAGAAATGGGTAAAATAAAATAATTAAATAAAAACGCGGACAAAGCCGCGGGCAGTGCTAGTTAATAATAAAAGTATATGAGAAGTAGACAGTTTTAGACATTCAACCCGTGTTTCCGATTCTCCTATGTAGGAAAGACCACCTGCCTCCCTAATTGGCTGCACGCAAGAGGTGGGTCTTGGTTAAATGGATCACTACCAACAAGATTCATCGCCTTGTATGTTTCTTTCTCAATAATGGCAGTCTCGTGTTCCGGTCCATAGAACATGGTATCTGTTATAATTAGGCCAAACTCCCCGGTCAAAGGACATTGGCGCACCTATTGCATTTTTATATAGGTCACGGTAGTAAGAAAAAAAAAGATAATAGAAAGAAAGAAAGAAAGAAATAGAAATATCTTTCCGTATAGCTAGAAAGCTATCAGGAAAGATATTTTCTGTTTTATGCCATAAAAAAATCCAAACCTAGAGACATTTTATAGACCATGAACTTTTGTGGATGGCTTTTTATAGTGTGACTTTTAACCTCTTAAAACAACCAATTGTTCTGAGTAGTTCCTTTGTCAGTCCCACTGGATTTACAACTGAAATAAAAGATGCTCAGGAGTTCCTTTAGTCCCTCTGAAGGAACAACTGGGACACAATATTTTCTCATTTATTGAGACAAAAAAAGTCTGAGTATTTCCTTCAGAGGGACTGAAGAAACTAGTGTGACCATACAGTTCCTTTATCGAAAAATATGAAGTTATTCTAAATGTTCCTTTACAATTATTGATATCAGGCGAAATATCAATTCCACATTTTTTAGAATGTTTTAATCTGTTAAACAGAAGAACACAAATGGGTTTTAGAGATTTAATTGTTGCTTCCTAGATGTTGTTTTCTTATTCTGAAAGTAAAGAATAAAATATCTAATTCGGAAAGTATATTTTATTTAGAAAAAGTGTACGTAAGTACTGAGAGCAATAATTGGTCCGATCAGTGAGTTTCTGATATTACTTTTTTAATAGATTGAGTTAAGGAAAGCTCATTTGTAAAATAGACGCTTGAAGAAAGTGGATTTACGGTTTCGAAAAGTGTAGTCCCTGTAGTTTCTTTAAAGGGACTACCAAAGGAACTTCATAGAGGTATTCGATAAAGAACCTAGATAGTGTCACAGATTCGTTTAGTACCTTTGAAGGAAATATACTAGGTTTAAAGTAAAATACAAAATAATTCACATACATTTTATTTTCTTAAGTTATTAACCATTGATTTCCAAGAGTACAACTAAAAAACAAATTAAAGTACAAACACGTTATGCATTGCTAACTAAACACAACTGTAGGTAACTTCTCTTGGCAAACCAATACAAGATCGATTGACTAACACGGCGCACCACTCGAACGAGACGTTTATAACGTCAGGGCCACCGCTAAAACACGCTGATGTATGTAAGAACCACCCAAGTTTGTCTTTATTAAAAGTAGTAGGTATGAGCAATGCGAAGATGCACAGACGTGCGGCAAGTTTCATACAATTATATACGAGCATGTACCATCACGCGTGACTTAACGGCGACACTTACACCAACAATCTGTATTCTTGGTCAACATTTTGTAACAACAGACTACCATCAAAAACAATACAGCGATCGGCAACTAATGTGAATTGCTACACGTAAATATAGTACTAGGTATCCATAATACTTAAAGTAGCTAGTTCTGAAAGCGATAAGTCTTGATATTGAGCGAGCCCAACTAAATACCTACGTGAATAGAATATAATACAATCACTCTGACCCAGTAGCGGATTTAATGTGGCATTAGTAAAATAATTGATTATTTATTTGTCAATAGAATCGTCTTTAATGATGAAAGCTTAATATTGCTTGCTATTCCCATATAAAAAAAGCTTAAAATGACAATGCCTATAGGGTGCCCATGAATATCAAACAGGAACTATCTTTTCATTAAAAAATACAAAGGTACATTTTAACCTGAATAATAAAATGCTAATAGAACCTAATTAAGTTATTAGTTATTATCTGGGTTATTAAAGTATCGAAGGCAGTAAACAAGAATGTTTAAAATATTAATATAATATATATTATAATAAAATAGATACATGAAATAGTTTTAGTTTCTTTCAGATAAAAACCTATTTAAATCCGCTATTGTTCTGAACTCCGAGAGAATAAAAACTGTCTTCTTAGTTTTACGTTTCCTTTATGAGGCACTTTATGTGAGACTGCGTGGTAAATGTGGCTCTTATTTTGTAACATCAATCATAATTTTTATTTAAAAAATATCTAATTAGCAGGAAAAGCGAAACGTGTTTGTAGACCGTAACAAAAATTACTGTTATTTGAATAAAAACACGTAACTTGTAGTATAGATATCTAATATAGATATTAAATGTCAATTTTATATACTTAGAGTTCAAATAACCATCTGTGACATGTAATTACATACAACAAACACTCTTCAACATTTCCAAATATATATTCTCTTAAGGTTTTATACGCGATATTTCATAACTATTTTATTACAACACTAATGTACAGTTTCAACCCTTCTTTTATCCGAAGTACAGAAAACGCTAACTTTTACACAACAACCTTACCCTAGTGATGTGAAAATATTTCGTTATAATATCTTAGATGTAATCAATTATCTTATGGACTGTAAAGAAAGTGTGAAATGCATTATTTTTGTTAGGTATACCTTATGAATAAGTATTTATTAACAACATATTGTTTACATCATTACTTTTTTATCAGTCAACGTATTTTTGCGTACTATCAATATAGTTTCCTACTCTATTTTATGTGTTACGTATTTGCAAAGCGAAGCCTAAAAATCATGTTACTTTTCACTGGATGGGTTTAATATTAATTTTAGTAATTTTGAAAAATAAACATTTCCAACCACCTTTCAATAAATATGTCGTCTATTGTATTAATTATTGGATATTTGTACTAATCACAAATAGAAAATAAGATTGATAAATAAATAGAATAAAAATGGAAATTAAAAATTCGAGAAATCAAAGTTTTTTCAAAATAGATTTGATAGTGCAACGAAAAGCAATGGCTAGTTTACATGTCGTTATTTTATTTATTTACAAATAAATGTATAGCCTCAGTAGGCTTTTCGTGTACTAATCTAATTAGGTACTCGCCAGTAATGCGCCAATTTCATCTTTACTTCTAACACTTTTGTACAACGCCAATAACTCTTACAATCTAATTTCCATTTGATACTTTGCCGTTAGATTTACCTTAACATACTATGCTATACTATTAACAAAATAAGTGTCAATATTACTAACACATTACCGCTATAATATTAGTAGAACGATGCACAATCGCCGTTTTAATGCTCAGCTTACGATCTCGGTCATACTTTAAAATCTATAAAGGCATCTTTACCTCAGACTTTAGATTTGACACCGTCGCTTGATGGTGTTTATATCAACTAATTTACTATAATTTAAGTTAGATATAAGAAAATAAATAAATACACAGATATCTACCGTCATAAGGATATCTGAATGTGTAAGGACTTAGCAAGAGAAAAAGACGCACCTCATGAATTTCAGTCAGGAACGCGATGTGCTGTTTCCAATGTATCACTGTTCATTTATCACAATTAACTAATAATTTCACAAATATTAACTTAACGATATTAGAAGTATAGAACAAAATTACAAGAAAAAACTATTTAGGCATTTGATGGCAGTATCGTAACTGGTTGTATCACTAATTTAAAATGTACAAAATGTTATACACTAAAACTTAACTAGTGGTAACACAATGAGGAACGGATGCGTATCGCTCATTCAGGTAACAGAATTCACTAATTATAAATTTATTTATTTTTATAAAAATAACGTGGCAGTGAAAGTATTTTCGTAAGTTTTAGTTTCACCACTTTTTAAATAAAATCCAGTGTATCTCATTGAGACGAATGTCGAGAAAAAATTATAAGCTTAAGTGAATGTAGTGCAGCAGTATTTATCTGCACGTGGTAATATGTCTAAAGATAAACGTATCTTAAATGTTCATAGGATGTGCTTGTCATTAGCAAAAATTTCGAAATAGTATATCGCAAATAATAGTACAATTTTAATTTATTATTTAGAAATAAAAATACGCTGTTTAAGCAATTCTAAATTCCAAATAAACAATATTTGCATATATATTAATATTTTTTGGTGACCGCAAAAAGGCTTTAATAACTTTAACGACTTAGATGATTTTGAGATTGGGAATAAACACAAAAATTTATACCACCACAGGAAACTTCAGTTTCATTTCATCTCAACCAACTTTAAGATGTAATCACCCAAATATTTTAAAGATGTTCCTTGAATTTTTAACGTTACATGCGTAAAATATCGAAATAAGTGTTTTAAATTAATTAGTTTCATTGAAACGGTAATAACATCTTACAGTTAACGTTTATAACTAGAAAGTCCTTAGAACGAACTTTTTGGTTGTAATTACTTAATTTTTAACAGGCGCAGTTCGCCGTCACTACTCTAATGGTAACTGTTCACCGTTGCTGGAACGCTTAGTTTATTACTTCTAATATATACTCACGTAATTGGAAATAAATAATACGACTGGTATTAATAATAAGCGCTAACATGAAGAAATTTCGTTAAAGTATTCGACGTCAATTAGATTACTCTATAAAATGATTGGACGTAAAAAGGTTAATAGGATCTGTTTATAGATAGTCTACTTATGAAATATCCAAATATTAAATTTCTAGATAATTATTATTAAAATCCAAAAAGTAATAAAAGAAAATCTAGGTTTTTATTAATATTAACACAAATTGACAGACACAATATTATAGAGCAATCTAACATTCATCTATTGATGGATAATATAAGGTTATTTATGAAATGAATTATGTTATTTGGTCTAGACTACACAGTCAATTTAATGAAATTTTAATGAAAAGTATGAGCGATGACAAAAGGAATGATATTCTCGTAATAATATTTGAAAAATATGTTGTTGTTTCTATAAAAATAGATAAACAACATTCAAAATTCGAATGTAGATTTCATTTGTTTAGAAATTGTAGTATTTAGTTGTAGTAGGTACACAGGATGTCTGGTTGAGTGCGACAAATATATAAATTGAATATATTATATTTTTTAAAATAACTTCTAAATAAATGTAACAAAAGTACGGCATATGTCTCGCAAAATTTTTTTGCAGGGCCACCCTTGTTGTTGGTTTTTTTAATTGCATAAAATAATATCTGTATTTTGGCGGGATTGTGACTAAAAATGGACATAGTTTTGTACAATTATTGAATTTCGGGTAGATATTGAGTAAGATTAGAAAATTTTGGTGGCATTTTATGTAATATTATTAAATTAAATTGCACAAGTATTCATGAAGAATTTTAGTTTATTGGTTTATTAGCGGCATAATCAATTTGACTAATGGATCTCCTGTGTCCATTATAAAAAAAGAACAAGCAGTTTTTGCCCCAAAAACTTTAAATACATTACTTAAAATCAGAATCTACAGTGCGTTTCCATAATCTCTCATAAAAAGCTTTTAAAAAGCTAAATATTTTTTTCAATTGATTAATACAAACCCAATTACCCTCTTTTATTACTACTATTCAACCAGTCACCCTACAAGTTCATATTCATAAAATCTTATATAATATTTCGAATTAAAACATTTTCGTAAACCATAAATTTGCGAATGCCACTTTTAAATAAATTGGCCACGCAGTCTGCAATATTTTGTTGATGACTACATCTAAAGTTTTTTCACGTTAAGGAAAAAAGTGACGTCATCAACCGAGTAACGTCCTCGACCAATTAAATAACAGACACATTAAATTTCTGCGACTGGATTGGTCGAAGGCTCCATTTGAAGTTGACGTTACTGTATTCACATTGTGAACAAACCATAGACAATTTTAATGAATAATGATACATGAAATGAAGATAAAAAAGCTTGATAACATTTAAGCAGATGATATAACTAGTGCCTTTACTAAAACGACTCAGTGCTGTGATATAATGACATTGAGCATATATTACATTTGAACACATCAAAGGAAGCAACGTAACGAGTATAATTGTACGCAAACAAACTTCAAGTTCATCTTGACAAACATAACAAAGTTTCACGTCGTATTGGTTATTTAAATCTAGTTAGACCAGATCAGATTACAATACAAAAAACATCGTTCCAAATTTATAATATACGCACAAGTATCTTGCGATATTGTCATAGAAATGCAAAAGTTGTGACTATAGAAATCAGCGCAAGAACGCACTTTAATAATATTTGTTAGCATAAAAAACAGTACAGTATATAAGCAGTCTTCGTAAACACTGAGAATAGGTACTTAAAATCTACTTATCGAACATTTAAGAATAAAATTAAAAATCCTCCAGACCCCTGGTCTAATCGTAGACGTTATAAAATGCGAACTGAAACAATATTCAATTTACAAGAAACATATTTTTTTTATCTAAAACAACGAACTTAATATTATCTACAGTGTAAATTTATTCTATATTTACAGGAATATATTATGCGACTTTCCGACTGAAATTTAAATAGTAACATAATTATATATTTTAATCTATTTATAAACTAAGTAGTATACACTACGTATAAAACACGCATTCAAGTCCCTATTACTTATTTAAAAGCTATTCTATATAATCAGTCTGTCGATTGGGACGTTATAATTTTTCTAAACATAAAACACACATTAACAAGGATATAATACCGCACTATCAGCGCACTATCACTTAATGTTACATCGTCCACGTGTCGATAGTCCTGATGCAGCCCGATTGGGAATGATTCAAACCATGCCGAGCTTTATTGTCGTTGTCCGGCGTCCTTTAGGAACTCTGTGGAGTTATGGTTGGGTGACATGACACTATGGTCATTTGATCATAAGACGACGGTGCGGCGGGGTAGTTCATACATTGAGAACTAGACGCCCTGTTGCGCCATATACTATCTGATCTCAGCTGAGTTCAGTACAAAGGGAACGTAGAACATCTTGCTCTCCAGTAGGAGGTTAGCTGCGGCTTGGATCTGGAAAGATAACAAAATAAGTTAAAATAGATATTAGCCTAGTGCTAAGCTAGCTATTGAGAAGAGCACATTTTTTTCCGACTTATAATACTTATTGCGTAAAAACATACTCTCATTTTAATGTAGTCGTTTAAAAAGAAGCCTATGTGTTATTCTCTTGTATAAGATATCTTAATGTAATGCTTTATCGAAATCCGTCCAGTAGTTTTATCTTCAACAACAAACATCCATCAACACAGTGGCGGATTTAGGCTTACTGCCGCCCTAGGCCCGATCTGATACGCCGCCCTTTTTTACGAAAAAAATTCTATAGACATCAGAGGTGATTTTTTTTTAAATCAGTATAAATTTTTATTATATATGACTGTTACTATATATGACCATTTTACTTATTTTTAAATATATTGTAAGACTAGTATCAAGCCCACGACTTTGCTCGCTTTTTTCCAACTTGTAATGTTTATCGCACAAAAATATTTCTCTTATTGTTGTGACGAAAAAAGTATCCTGTCTATTATTTTCATGTATAAGCTTCGTCGAGTAGTTTTTTTGTGAAAGAGTAACAAATATACATCCATACTCACAAACTTTTGCATTTATAATATTAATAGGATTTATCTTTTCTTAGACGTATGCCTATAACCTAAGCGTTATTCTGATAAATCTGTTCAGTACTCTTTGCGTAACAAACACACATACTCACAAACTTTCGCATTTATAATATTATTTGGATCAGTAGTAGGATATAGTTACCTCTGGTATCCTCGCGAACAGTTCATGCAGTCTTCCGGGATGGTGGGGTGCGGCGTGGTCCAGGTAACTGCGCAAAACTTGCACGTACCTCTCTTGAATATTTTCTAATTCTACTTCTGAAACAAATTGTCGAATTAAATAAAACATTCCGAAGCATATAACACTTATCTCTAATAGTTGAAGAAGCTTGCCCTACTTGGCGCTAGATGGCACTAAGAACGCAGTTCGAAGTAATGACATCGAGCGCGCGGTGCGGCGATGACGTCACACGCTCAGTAGGTCACTCCGATAGCGGGGCAACGACCGCAGCTAGCCGTTGACCTCCGTTCGAGCTCGCTCGTGTCCTCACTCGTTGTTGCTATCTCGCTCGCACTCGCTCGCTTTACTCGATATTATACGCATTACGTGCTATATTATTGCAGAAAATACATTTTTCAAACGTTTTTTTTGCATTTTGCATGCAGTATTTTAAAAAGATATTTTCAGTCATAGGCTTTACGGGTATACAATTTCTTTTTTAGAGTAAATTAAAAAGAAAATATGTTCCATTTTTAAAATATGATAAGGCAGTGTGCATGTTACATGTTACATAAGAAACCGTGGCTTGTTGAGTCTAAGCTGATGTTTAGTTTTTTTCACCGCAAGTACTCGGCAAAAGAGAAAGTTAGCTTCCGCCTCGTCGCTGAGAGTGAAATGCTGTCCCGTTTCAACTGACGTAACGCAACTATTAAACGCATTGTAGTATTGCGCTGTTCCGTTACACTGATAAATATCATACTCCTACTGACAATAATAACAACAATTAAATACTTTTTTTTGTTTTTTTTTTATCGTATTTAAGCAAGCCAGGTTTTTTAAGGTTAAGAAATGTACTATAATAATTCTGGGATGTATTTAGGTTTACCGTCTTTCTTTTCTATCAACACGAAACACGACAATTTGAGTTTTTTTTTTGTTTTTTATCAAGTTTATGCAGTGTTTATGGTTAATTGACGAGATCCTACGATTATGTGTTGGCCGCGTTACTGTGGAAGACGTGTTGGATTTTTTTCGCGTAGTTTTAATATTTTTGGACGGAACATTAATCCTTATTTTAACATAACAATCGCTAAAATCACTTTTTTGCTTTACAAACTGATCCAGCCATTTCCGGGCAAACAAACAATTTCTTTCTTTGAGTCTTTTTTTATCATAGCATTAAAAAAATAATATTTTGCGATTACAGCCTTATTTCAATTTTATTTATTATTTTCTTTAAAAACTACAATTATCATTGGTACGAATAGGTATATAACGTTAATTGTCTTCGTTTTTGTTGTAATTTCTACTATGAAATCCCGCTCTCATAAATTACATGAAAAATTATAGATCTACACTAATCTAAATATGATCATTCTCTAAAGGAGAACGCAGCTCATTATTTTTATACCGTCAGCTTGAGGGGTTACCGTGCTAAATAACTAAAGAACCTACGAAGCCACAGTTATTTTATAGTCTGGTATCACGGACAACATGTAACCGAGGCTGTATTGTATTCAGATTGCAGACGCACACAGGCAAGCGCGGAACGGTTGCGCAAGCGCTTTCCATTTCACTATAGTCGACACTTACGGTTGTGCTCCGGTAATAGTCATATTATACAAAACTTTCTTTCTTATATAAATAAGATTAATACAATTAAAATATCACTACATAGTATAAAACAAAATCACCCCGCTTTCTGTCTATGTATTAAGCATACATAGAGACAGACAGCGGAGTGACGGGGGGATCTTTGTAACTCATAACCCATTGGATTATGGTGTGATTTTTTAATAGATAAATTAACTCGAAAGGATGGTTTGTTTTTATTCAACCGGGCCGATATTAAAAAATATAGATAATCTACAATCGGCAAAGAAAAAATAAAAACACTCATATGTCACTAGTCAATGAATCTGATGAGTTACTACGCGGGAGACAAAATTTTTTATGAACGGGACTTTTATAATCATACGAGTTTATGCTAGAATTAATAATTGTGATTATTAAAAATTATTATTTTATTTATTGCACACAATTATAATAATTTAAAAATAAAGCGACAATTGAAAATGATCAAATTTTGTGTGTTTGACGGTGTGTTTTCAAATACCCGAGTGACATTTATTTTTATAAACAAATTAAAAATAATGTTTTTATTTGTAGTTGTTGTCTCTCTTATTTGCTACAAAATATACAGAATTTGTGTAATATTATAATATGTTGTAAATAAAAACTTTCATATTTTTATTTATATGGATTCAAAACTCTTTCATTCTTTCAATTCGGTTGAAAATGTTAAGCACCTGTAATTAGTACGCGAAATCGGTAACAATAATTTTCCACTAATGTGTGTGTGGCCTACTTACGGCACCGATAACGCCTCACAATATCTTACTGCTAACTTGCTAGAACTATTGAGACTTTTAACTAAATTTAGTCACCTAGTTCACAAATACTTAGTTAATAAATAGTAAACTAAATTTTATAGTCACCACTATAGTTTAAAAGAAATTTTATAAGTTTTAGTGTATCACTAATTATCAGTTAAATTTGCTTGACTATTAACTAAATAGGTATATATCAGGTATAACATTGTTTTTACATTATATGATTCGAATTTGAAATTTGAAATTTCGAAAATTTTTCAAAATGGCGCTGCCGGTTATCAGCGTTACAGTACCTACTGTATTTATGCTGAGCCACTGATCTTTTCTCGGATGTGATACGTGGCTTGCACGCACACCGCAGAACAGGCTTAAAACATATTTCTAAAATTAGATTGAGCAAATTTCTTAATACAGTTATTCCGGAAATAAAATATATTCCCTGTATTTCAATAGCTATTCCTTAAAAAACACCTAAGATCGCACATAAAAAAATACCTAGTCGAATTTCGAACTTGCTAATTTGAAATCGATAAAAGTACCGCACGTTGATGAACGTATAAACCATTAGGTAGAAACTAATCGTAAAACACTCATTTTATTGCTAGATAGCGTAGCGTTTGGTTAGGAAATCGCATAATGTAAAATGACTCAGTCCGCGTCACATAGGATGCCTAGCGTTGGAACTGACCTACATCAACCTTAGTGCGATGCACCCCCGTCAATACTAAGTGGATTATTGGCGCTCTGCTGCATTATACCGACCTTATATAAAATTTTATCGTATATCGTATTACTGACGCTGTAGACATGGTAACTAACGTTGTATTTCACAAATATCTTCTATAAATCGCCTCTGTGGTGTAACGGTAAAGCTGTCGCCTATTAAGACTATTAGCCACGTAGTGTCCCGGGTTCTATTCACAGGTCGGGCTTTTCTTAATAATGTTTTTCAGATTTGTTGTAAGCATTACATTGCCCGAGAGAGATTTTTTTCTATGTATGTATTAATACCTCATCTATTACTATCTATTAGCAAGAGAGCTGAATAATTTGATTTAAGTATTATTAGAATTTAAATTAGACTTATGTTATTTGAGGTGTTTTTTTTTAATTTTTAACTGCTTTACGAAAAGCTGGATTTTCTATTCGACTGTATGTTTTTTTGTTACTCGATCATTTCGTCATTTCCATGCGAATCAGGGTTTTTGTTTGGTAAAATATGTTATACAACAGATCCTATCTGGACCACGAAAGTGGCGAGCACGACGTCATTGGATGTAATAATTGTGTTAATAAAGATCATAATATATCTGTTCTTTATTGGTTTATATAAATAAAGAACATTGTGATATTTATAATGAATACCGTCAGAGATTTGTGACTTCGCAAGTATTATGTTGTTTCAGATGCATTTAAGGTTTAAATTTAATTTTGTTTCCAATTAGTAAGCCAACAAAAACATTACCAATCTGATAACTCAAGGAACTGGAGAAAAACTTTAAAGTTACCATACTGCTCTGAGAATTTGGAGAACATGACCTTACATACAAACTACAAAACATGGAATTAAGAGTAAAGAAGAAAACTTATGGTTTTTCCGGTGGTAAGATTTAATATTTTAACGTTACCTAGACAACAATATGTCTAACTATTCCGATAAATTTAGCAGCTTTCTTAAATTAATTTTTTTTTTCAAAATCTAAAGTTTTAGAGAGATAGATTGCACTCCTAACCACAATTTGTCCGCAATATTAAACTTCTCATAGGGCCGGCTATTTCACTTTTACAAGACCGAAATGCTTTGACGTTGTCCAGTTTAGAAAGAGTTAGCAATACTACATATTCGCGACACATCGGTGTTAGGAGTGTAATGTCCAGATATTACTATTATTATGCAAATGCTTCTTTCAATTATTTTAAATTTAAATTTAATATAATCACAGTTGAATGAATTCACTCACCTTGATTCAGCAAGATATACACCTTCAAGCACACATACTCCTCCATTCTGAGTTGTATTCTTCGAAACACACATGTAATCTGCGTCATCTTCTCAACGACTAAACCTACATCCAGTCTTAGCTGCTCTAGTGTTATGGGTCTGCCCATTAGCGATGTTAAGCAATTTTGTAACGTCCTCAGATTTGCGTTAACCTGTAAAAATATAGTTTTATTAGCCTTAAAAATTATGTATCTTAAATTAGACAGGTATTTCTTTTTTTATAATTCCTCAATGCAAACAAAAAAGGCAAGTTAAGTACTTCATTATACGTAATCCTTGTAGTGTTTGAAAATCATAATCCAATTGTACCGAAAATGGTGAATTATGGACTATCTACTAGTTACACTTTTGCCATTCTCCGCGTAAATTGATGAAAAAGACGAGTTTATGGGTACTGACACTTAAAAACACAATAAATACTACGGCTATAATCTTAAGCATTTTGTTCGAATGATTTTGCACCTTAAAACGGGTTTCTATTCCTAAAACTATCTGTCTGTCTGTCACCAGGCTATATATCATGGACTAAGACAGTAAGTTTCAATTTTCACGAATGATGTATTTTGGTTGCCACTATAACAACGAATGCTAAAATAAACATTCAAATGGGGCTTCCATAAAACGAACGTGACTTTTTTGTCATTTTTCCAGATACTACGGAACTCTTCGTGAGCGAATCACACTCGCACTTGGCCAGTTCTTATTATATCTAAGTTTTAGAAAACCGCAGTAAAGTTTCAAAGATCGTTTACGTAACATCCTAGATCATTAATATAGGTTTGTTTGAAGGTAGTTGCAAAATCATCGTGCGAATATGAATTGATATTTACGTAATAATGCTTTGTGTTTCATAGAGGAAATGCACTAGACAATGAAAACCGTTTTTGTGCAACTGGCGGAATCACTACTGCTTTTACATAACGCACTCAAAACATGGCGCTTACAAAGGTTTCGTTTTTTGATAAACGTTTCATGTACGGTCATAATTTATATTGTAGTTGATGGAGTTAACTTGAAAAGTTACCAAGTTTGATAAACAATTATCATGTGATTTTGACGAGTTAATCTAAAAGCTATAAAAAACTATAAATACTACAAAATATTCAACGATTTAGTCTAAAAACTATAAATACCACGAAATATTGAACGCGTTAGTCTAAAAACTATAGATATTACGTGATTTTGACACAATCAGCCTCAAAACATCCATTACAATAAATGGATTTAGATGTTTCTCTAATATTGTATCCATTTACAGTTCTTATCTCGTACAATTTTTCATTGTCTTAGGCTTGCTTCGAGAAATCTTTTTCTAGAGATAAGCTCGCTTTGTAATTTTACTACCGCTTAACTCAGTTGTTATCCTACTTCTGTTCAATAACATTAAACAAGACTTTTGTATTTTCTCACAGTGAAAATTTGTTTTTCTATATTTTGTAGGTCACAGATACAACATACTAAGAATTTACCCAATTTTGCCCGCGTATTTAACTTACGCGGAAACCTATTGACATATCGAGAAAAAGAAACCAATACCCCTAATTCTAAAATTGATATATTATGTTAAAATGCATTAAGTGCGGTTCAGGCAAATTATTGTGAAAACGTAGTAGATACGATAGAAACGTAGATTGATAATGTATTAAATACAAATTTAAAAAAAAATCACTCGGCTGCGATCGCACTTACTTCCGTTATTTTCTCTACAACTTGATAAAAATATTCACATTATTTTCTCTACAACTTGATAAAAACAGCACAGGAAGCGTTAAAATTGAAATATCTTAACATAATAGAGGTTTCAAAGATACCTTATTAGACTGAGAATAGCTAAAGCTTTTCCTCGTCGAATCGTTGCCTCATATTGTTATTCATCCCGACAGCTGGTTAATAGAAACTATTGCACTTTACGACTTATAGAACAGGTTATGCAGTACTAGTGTCCGAGTGCAGTTTGAGGCGACTTTCTATTGGTTACGCAACCTCGTGGATCACGTAACTGCGCCCGCTCATATGGCGGAAGTACTGCAGAGTGGTGTGAATGTTTGAGAGCTTGCAAGTCAGGGCTAGATAGCATATAGGGCACCTATAATCTCGGTTTATAACAGATTTAATTACGGAACTGAAAGTGAACATACCTCTTGCATAAAATCGTGTTCATGGTCGGAAGAGGCCGGCGCGTGTGCCAACTTTCCGTGCATTGCTTGATACGCTGCAGTCGTTAACACTGAGATCTCATGCCACTTTTCCATTAGGAGTTTCGAGTGGATTTCCATGGGGATTTCCATTATGAAGGGTAGTTTCTTCGTCCACGCTACCATTTTGTGTACGATTGAATCTCCTATTTTGCATAGTTTGTCCCCGATCTCTGACGTGTCATGTAGAAGGTCGGGTAGGTGTCGGACAGTGGCAATGTCCTCCATAGCATCACAGTCTATTAGCGCCCTTATCATGTGAAGCGCCCTCTCTAAAGGCACGGCACGATCTCGAGATGATGACACCGCGCTTTCCAGTCTTGCTCTTAAGTGTACCACCTAGAAGACAATTCATAAATAAAAGGTATATCACCTATCTACTAGTATAACATAATTTTATTACACTTACCTCACTAGGGTTTGTTAATGCAGTCTTTAGTATGGTTCCATTGACCAAGTTTGATGGGAGAGGTGGTAACGGATCCTTGGGCTTCTCTGGAGGCGACGCTCTACTGGTCGTTGTTGCGGCCTTTGTGTTTGCTTTTTTGTGTTTCTTATATTTTACTTTATACAGGTTATACACTGCACCGCTATTCCGACCACCAGGCATACGATCCTCTCTTACAGCTGTAAAAAATGTCAAAATCAGTTACGCCTTCGAAAACAACGCTGCCTGAAGTTTGAAAACGTCTAAAGGATATAAAAATTTGTAGATTTAGTTTAATAGTCTTAAAAGTTAATTTTATTTGTGAAAAATTATATCAAATTTATAATATGATATTTACAAAAAAAATGTTTTTATTATAAAGAAAACAAAAATAGAAGGCATATGAAAAAATATAGTACCTTGTAGAACCATTCCTTGTTCGATACATTTTTTAAACCGACAATATTGACATCTATTCCGTTGTGCCTTTGTAATTTCACAGCCACCATCAGCAACACACGTGTATACTCGCCGATTTTGTACAGTCCGTTTAAAAAACCCTTTGCACCCTTCACAAGTTATAATACCATAGTGTAGTCCCGTCGCCTTGTCCTCGCATATCATACAGATCATCGGTTGTTCGTCCTCCTCTCTTTCCGTCTCTGGCGCATATGTGCGTAGCTCTGGTCGATTGGACATGGAACTGGCGCTAGACATTCCCGGCACCCCTGCCACAGCCCCTGCTGCGGCACTCAAATTTAATGCATGCATTTGTTGATGCGCTGGTAGTTGAGACACATCTCCCGCCCACAAGAGTTCCATGTTAAGTGGAGGCCCTCTGGGTCGCCTCAATTCTCCACCCAAATTAAGTAGTAGTCGTGCTGCTGATTCCTCACTGCAAGTGCCAGGATCAGGCGTAGGAGGGGTAGGAGTATGTGATGCACTCGCTGCCGGTTCACCGCTAGACGTGGGAGCTGGGAGCGTCCAAAACATTGTCCGAACACCACCGGATTCGCCCATGATAACTGCAGGTGCTCCTCGCCATTGCGTTGAACCTCTGGCTCCAGTCTTTGGTTCGAGCGGTTGAGGCGGAAAATGGCCACCGATCAGCTCTGGTTTGACTCCATTTATACAAGCCGCGGGTGGCCAGTGACTTGGAGACGATAAGGCGGAATGAGTGCTCGTCGGTGGTGGTGCGAGAGACCTGGGTCTGTACGCTTGGGCTTCTGGTGATACAATTTCGAGTTTCACAGAAGATAGTTGAGGAGGTGGATCGTGTTTGGGTGTTGGTGGGTTTTCTGATTTGACTGGTGCACCTTCAAATTTGATGACTGAGTAGGGTGGTGCCGATCGGATGACGGTGGGATGGCAGGCAGGCGATGGTGATGGTGAGCCGCCGCCGTCAAATACGGGCGGCGGGTGTGGAGGCGAGCTGCAGCCCGCCTCGGCCATGCGCGGGGACGGCGGCCCGGGGTCAGGCGACGACGTACTCGTGTCCGCTGCCGACTCGCCTGTGGAAGAACAAACAACTATTAACAAACCACATATAAAGCACATATGAAGTCTCTATCGTACTTATAAAGATATTTGTTACCACAACTCTTCAGCGTCAAGCCGTGTTAGGATCATTTATTATCTCTAATACGACACTTTAGAATAATAACGTGTCTAGTTTATGTTTTATTTTATGATTTTTAATATTTTGTAATTTTTTTTAATTTGTAAGAATGTGGATTGTAATTATCTTAAATAAATTATTATTATTATAAACTAATGATTAACAATAATTCACCTTTACCCAGTGTCTCAGTGAATAACAATTAATTATTTAAAAATATTGTAGTTATTTTCTGTGAAATTGTACTGCCTCTAGTGCTATCCGAACCATCAACAACATAAGTGCACCGAGTGAAAGTGAAATCCCTAGCCTTTCATTAATTTCAAAATCTAATCGATTGTTTTGATATTGAATTAACAAAAGATTTGCTTAATTTGGATAGATCAGCAAATTGCGTAGGTTGGTATTATTTTAGAAACACAAGATTTGCAAGACAATATCCTAAAAGTCGATGAAGGTTTTTTTATAGGTAATATCTAATATAATTTTAATTTTAATTCACAATAACCACAAAGCAAAGAAAAATTTAAGAGGGATTTAAGTGCTACCTAAAATTTAGGATTACATGGAAGTTTAGGTGATTTTTTTTAAGATATATCTGATTGCTAGTTTTATAGGAAAATTGACGCAAAATAGTGATATATGACCTTCACTTTCATCGCTATAATTCACTGGAAATAGTTATTTTTGCTTATTTTTTTCATTTTAAACACTTAAGTGGAGGCAAAACGTTTAAAATACTATGAATAGTATATCTTAGAATATCTTTAGCGAAAATAGAGTCAAAATTAATTTTATAGAATTATTTTGGCATATATATTTTTTATTTCAATACTAAGTCGAAAATTCTATCAATAACTTTCGCTTTGGATATTCTAAGATATAAGGATATCCAAATCAAAAATAGGAGTACAGTTGTTTTGTTTTTTTGCGTTAATAGTTAACCGAGCAAACAAGGGTTTTCCACGCTTTCGCACTAAAGAAACGTCTTGCTCTGTAGAATAAGAGCAGAGTACCTTAAAATTCGCCTACTAGGAGAAAAGGAATAGCTTAACAAGTGACAAATAGAAACTAGGTGAAACGTCAATGACCGCACAACGTGGTCGCAGTTAGAAGCGCGGGGAGCGACGCGGGGACGCGACACTGCACTTCTTGGCGGCACCGACTAGATTAGATGGTTGCGTCACGACGTGTGGACCCGGCAACGTACAAAACTAACCACTAGAACCACCACCAACAATCATATATTGATATATAGCTGTTACCTTTTGATGCTATATTCTATTACGATTTTCGTGTGTATTAATGTTTATATTATATAATAATACGGAATACATTATGAAAATGAAACTGTTAGGAAGCGCGCGTACGCTCTAACCGGTGAGCGCGAGATGCGAGGTAAAAGTGAAAGCGCCCGCGCAGTTACAGCCCGGAAGCGATGCCCGCGCGCAATCCGCAACAAAGGGATTCCGTTAGAACCCCAAGTATCACAATCACAATTACTTTACCTTAAAGTAACCACCGTTTACTTAACACTAATTTACCTAATTTACCGACTTTTTATTAAATCCATACGCAGACTCGGGGACACATTGTCACTATCACAAAAAATCACTACCCGCGTGTTTTCGTTGTTGATTTTTCAGTGCGCGGTGTTTACGCGAGGAAAAGTTGCGAAGAAAGTTTTCCAGTGCCGACGGGCGGCGGGCGCGCGCATTCAGCCCGACCTACCGCACGAGCGGCAGCGCGGGCCGCTCCCCGCACTTCCCGGTCTCCCTCCAGCCACTATTAGGTCACTCAGACGGCCGTGCGTGCGAACTGCAACCACACAATGACTGCAACGCGTGCACCGCTCTCGCTTCGAGGACGATCTCTATTTCACTCGACGTCCTTTACCACATCATTGGTGGGGACCGATCTTTCTAGCCGCGTGATGCAATCGGCTGCTGAGGTCCTAGGTAAGCTAGACTGGTTGCATAGATAAGTTACAGTTTGAATGCCGATAATTGCATCATTGGTATTGATTCCTATATTACTCCGACCAACGTAACCGTTAGACATTGGAATGCACTTTAAGCACAATCTAATTCTAATCTTTAGAGGTGATCGACTCCAGCTTGGAGAGGATCTGTTGAGTAATATGGTGAAATAAATGACAAGACTTTTGACAGATCTCTCCATTAACTAAAAATATGAAATCTCAACAAAAAACATTCGTCCATAAACAAACTTTAAAAAAGACAACGAAAAAGTTTTTATGCTGAATGAGAATAAACTCGGTTGCGTAACCAAAGTGGCAGTTATTGAACGTAATGTTTTTTCCGATCGGTGCAAGCGAAGGTCGAACGCGGTCAGCGACATGGAGGAAACTGGGTCACACCCCTTCCTACAATATCTTCCCACCGCCCCCTTGTGGTGGCACGTGTCACTGCGCTGCAACAGCGTACCTCTTGATATGAAGTATCATTCAAAATAGCATGAATTTTATAGAGTTTTCCTGACGAATTCACTTTATACTGTACTTACACAAATCAGTCTTATTATAGTTAGTTAGGTTATAAGCATATTACCTTTATTACAATATTACAAATATTAAATTACAGATTGAATAGAGAATAGAATATAAACTATTTCATATTATATAAATCTTACAAGCTTTTTTGTGAATTTAATTCTAAAATCTACCACCGGAATAGAAGATCCGGGGAAAAAAAACTCAGCGGGATTATCTTTTTTAAACTAAAGTAATTATACTGTGTATTATGTTATATTATAATAATAAAAGTATGTATTATTACTATAATTATAGATGACAAAAAAAACACCAAATATATTCGATTTCTTGTCGGTTGTCCAAACATCTGTGGGATGTATTAGGTCATAATTGAAAATTAAGTGGTGAATTATTTATTAAACAAATATTGCTTGCTATAAGTATTTATTGTAAAACCTATTTTTGTTTGCTGTCGGATAATTACTATCATTATGCTGAGGTAAACCGGAAATATAGACGATAATTTTATAATATATGTATTATGTAGTACTAATCTTCTTATTACGGCTGTCCCTATAGTATTTCATTCGATATCGATAAACATATATCTAGAAGATTTCATAATACTATTAATTAACAAAATTTCGGAATCGCTTTCATGTTTATCTTTTTTTTCAAGTTTTATTGAACGAGCCAAATATGCGTCTCATAACATTCTAAGTTGTAAGTTATAAATAATTAAATAAAAATTGCTATGTAGGCGCTTAGGAAAATAAGACTTTCTAGTAAAAAGTAGATCTAAATTTAGGAAAAAAATAAAAAGCTTACAACTTTACTACTTTTTTAAATAAAAAAAAATATTTATTTGTAACATTTATAACTATTATTACAATTACTTGAGCGCACTTATTAAACCCAAAGATAATTGAAGTACCTTAAAGTAAACAAAGGATACAATATAAGCTGAAAGGTATACTGAAATTCTTCTTTTACTTAATCAAAAATCTTTCTTCTGAAATTTTAATCTCTTACAAAGTTTAATATCATCATTAAGTTTAAATATAACACATCAGTTGTCTTCCTCAATTATTAATATTTCAATCATTTAACAGTCCTGTAATTATTGAGTGTTTTGTATCAAAAACGCATTAACGAATCGGTGAGTTGTGACACGATATATCATTCTCGTGTCAAACTGTAAAAACTCAGAGGGTGTACCGAGGGTGTGTCATTGTACTTAGAACGGGTAGCGTCATACGCGTTATATCATTTGAAATTACATTTTTTTTTACGAAGTAATAATTTATTAGTAATAATTAACAAATACCTATTATACCTTACGCAAATATTCTTATGAATGTAGTTGCATCTGTCGGGCTACATTTTTCATGGCAAAACGTAATCATACAGCCAATCCTGTTATATAAAGGACAACGGTATTTGCTAAAATGTGTATGGTAATTGATCCATTTAATAATAATTTATGATATATATCGCCTCTGTGGTCGGTGTCTGACTTTAACGCACGAGGTCGGATTCGATTCCCATGTCGGACAACATGTTTTCATGAGTTTTTTTCAATTAATCTGAAAAACATAACATTGCCTGAGATTGAATTTGTGACCTAATATTGTCAGCTAATCGTGGGTGCATATGTACCTCTGCCTATCTCTTCGGGGATATATGTTTGAAGATATTTATTTACTTTCAATTATGATATATACACTAATATGAACTAGAAAACGTATAATTATAATATACCTGAGTGTAGATAAATTTTATTCAAATTAAAGACACGAGTATATTTATTTGTTTAAGCAATTGTAATGTGTGACAGTTTTATAAATAATTCTTTCATGTTATGAAATATGTTATCAATCAGGTGAACTGAGTTACAATGACACGAGGTCCCGGTCTCGTAGCGGTTGCACGCACGACGGGTGTGTCATCAGTGTGACACGCAGAGGAGTGCGTCACGGTACGTCGACCGGGTAGCGTCACAATCGCGTCACACCCCCGACCGCGTGCGCCTGACGTTTCCACACGTCATACGCTATCAAGATTTATAATGCACAACTTTTTTATCATTTAATAAAGCTATTTTTATTCATAAAAATGTAATGAAGAATTATTTTACGTGGTGCATATAATATGGTACTAGCTGTGCTCGCGACTTCGTCAGCGTTTTTTAAATTGTTTTAAACATTTCTAAAATAAAATTCTAAAATAAAAGTAGCCTAAGCCGATCCAAATTTCATCAACTGTCTGCCAGTGAAAATCTCGTCAAAAACGGTCCTGCCGTTTCAGAGATTAGAGGGTACAGACAGACAGACAGACAGGCAGCCAGACAGACGGATAGACAGATAAAAAATCTTAAAACTGTTGTTTTTGTATATATATGCAAACTCTACGGTTTGCACAACGTACGATTTGAATTAAAATAAAAAAGAAATGGAAAATGTTAAAAAATCTATAAATAATACAGAATATCAAGAAAATTGATTAGATATGTAATAATTTTAAATAAGAAAGTGATAGAATAATAAAAGTGCATTATAAACGAAAAGTGGGTTTAATATAGTGAGTTTAAAAAAGTATCCCCGAATCCCGTTATAGCATATACCGAAAACGAGAAAGGCCACAA
>DVZL01000591.1:0-22098 GCA_018236625.1 Lasaia peninsularis
CGAGTCGTGGATATACTAGCACACCTCTGCCTACCTCTTCGGGGATAATAGGCGTGAAGGTACTTTTTTTTTTCTTTTATAGATTTATAGATAAATGGTAAAATAGTCACCAATAGCGATGTAAGATATTAGCATTCCACACGAAGAGCAAGTGCGAGAAAACCTCTCGCAAAGTTGAAAATGTTATTGTTTCCCTTTGAACCCTTTACCTATTTGATACGTGTGATATGAGTCAGCAGTTCCAGAAGTTTCGGGACGAAATGAAACACGTCTCCGTGTAAATTGAACGTGTAATACATTTATATTATAAAGAGATAAAATTTCACATTTTGTAAATATTAGACATTTTGAGTGTTTCGAAACACATATATACAGTTATCTACCACATCATGCGTACTATATCCAAATGAATACGTTTGATACCTAAATACTATGCGAACATGGAATGAAATGTTAGTATAATATGAGGATATGCGACAAAAAAACTTTGAATATAAATCTGATACATAACCTTCAAAAAAATTAAAAACAAAAACTTAACCTCAAAAACAAAACCAGATACTCAACCTTATTTTCTGAAAAATACTCAAAGAACGCTTAAATTAAATACGTAAAGTTATTCGTAATTCCTTAAAAAATCAAAGTTTACAATGTTCGTAGTGTTTTTAACATATTTATCTCGGGTTCCTTTGCTTCACAAACAAGAGAATTGCAGTTCTTTAATTTTTTACATAAGATTTGTCAATAACTTATTCATGATAATAAATAACGGAATGAACGAATTAAATCGTATATACATACACATCTTTACGTCAAGTCCCTCACGGATATAATATGATATGTTCTAATTGGATAATGTAACATTTAGCAGTATCAGAAAGTTTTCACATACTAAACTTCACTCAAGTATGCACTTATAATAAACCAATATGTTTAAAAATCAGTAAAAAATTAATAACATTGATATCTTTGCTTACCAATGCCTAACTATATTCATCCTATCTCTACCTTCTTTCAATGCAAAAGAAAGAGACAAATTATGTTTAGTGCTGTCAAATTTGTTACACGACATTTCTACAAATATTCAGTGTATATGTCTATTAAAACCCGTATAAGTTGCTGTGTTCTGAATAACTTTACATGAGATGTTCTATCTCTTTCGTTTTCGTTTCATTGAAAAAAGATAGCGTATAATCAAAATAAGTTTAGGTAATTAATACTATATTTCTTAGAATTACTGAACTGAAGAACTGGCCGTTTTGGTGAATTTTGTTCTGCCTGATATAGATAGATTATAACTTGTTTGTATGTTTACATTGAATATATATACAACATATTTTTTTCCCATGTTCCATCAATTTTTTCATTAGAATTTTGTCTTGGCAATAATTAACACTACGAAAAACATTAGTATTCACGTGGGATGCGATGATAAAAGAATATAGAGATTATTGTTTTATACATAGATACAATTTTATTAAAATAAAAAAAGGTAGATGAAAAATATATTTTTTAGACTTTTTGTGAAAAAAAATATTTTTTTATTATAAATTTAATAATTTTATAACGTAAACCGGATTAGAACAAGGCGATATCCGTAAGCGATGCAAATCAATATGTTTTTTTTTTCTTACAAATAATGTAAAAATGTAACCCGAGCACGTTAATAGATTTTTTTTACAAAGATGGAGTATGATTTTTTAGATTCCTTTTCTTTATGCCTTTATGTTTCCATATTTAACAAAGACCGGTCAAGTGTGAGTGGGACTAGCACACGAAGTATTTCAACTATCTAGCTATGACGGTTCACGAGATGTGATGTGATGGACAGATGGACAGCGAAGTCATATTAATAGGGATCCGTTTTTAAGCTTTGGGTACGAAACCCTAAAACGAAATGCTCCTTCGTTTTACAAGTTATAATTATGGCGCTTAAAAGTATCATGTACTACTTTCATGCTAACAGAAAATGTGTCCATTTGTTAACCTCCCAGTAATATATGACAACATTTTAATGAAATGAAATAAAGCAAAAAATGAGACAAAAAATATTATTTTGTTATAGTATGTACCTTGTACAATACATGTATTACATATGTATATGTATGTAATATACACATGTAATACATATGCATTTAGTAAAAAGCGATTTTATTTATTTGTATAGATTATTATTTATGAACATTAATTTTATGATAACCTTTTTTGTATTTCAGATTATATTTTCGAACATCGAAGGAACCAGGAAATAATCTTGAAGCGTGACGGACCCAAAGGAGCTCTAACTTTTTTACAACAAAATTTAATCAAGGAAATTGAAGAGAAGAAAATACTTTTTCTAATTTTTCCCTCAGATGAAAAAGGGAAAATATTTTTATATAGATAGTGTTAAATTAATTTATTTGAAATGCATATAAGTGCCTATTTAAAAATAAACCTTCCATATCCCCGAAAAAGGTAGGTATTTATTTTACTCAAAAACATTCGCAGTAAATAAAGTTCTATAATCATTTTATTAATTTGTGTATCGCTTTATTGTACTCATGTGATGTTAAAAGAAAAATATACAATAAAAAGTACAAGAGATGTTTTACAGCAATCCTGGTGAAAAAAATCTCAACCAGTATCTTTCGTTGCGTTTAAAAACTTCAGTTATAATGTATATTGTATATGTAATTATATTACTATTATTTAATATTAGACATTATAAATTATTTAAATAATTCAGCGTAATTGATAAAAGTATTATTTGAGATCACTTCCCAATATTTTAATATATATACAAATTAATAAAATTTGAGTGTATTTGTGTAGTATAAAAATAAAAGTACCTTCACGCCTATTATCGAAGTAGAAGACAGAGGTGAATTAGTATATCCATAGCTCGTAAGTTCAGTAGATATACTAGATGTGATAGGCTTTCCATCAATCACATCAGGGCCCTAGTACCTTGGGTAATAGTGAGTGTTCTAATATATGAACTAATATTAAGATAATCGTTTTTTTTACTTAGTGCATTTATATGTTTAAAAGACACATGATATACCGAAATAATAATATATTTTAGATTTTTTATCTGTCAGTCTATCTGTGTTCTGTCTATCTGTTTGTACTTATCTCTGAAACGGCTAGACCAATTTTGATGAGACTTTCACTGGCAGACAGCTGATGTAATAAGGAATGACTTAGGCTACTTATATTTTAGAAATGTAAAAAACAAAATATTTAAATAAAAATGCAGACGAAGTCGCGGAAATAGCTAGTATATAATAAAAATAGCCACGTAGCTATATAGCATAACAATATTAGTCATTCATAAAAAAAAATATAATATATTCATATTAATATCTACCTACAATAAGTAACTGTGGCATATTTGTCAATTTTTCCTGTAAGCAGCCTCGCTTTCCAAATCTGGTGCTCATTTTAAGGGTTCCATACTGTAGCTTAGTACTGAGCTTTTAGTAAAATCCGCTGTCAGTATATCTATCATCAGGCTGTATCTCATGAATCATAAGTATAATAGTAATCATACTAATTGCGTAAAAACATAACCTCTTTTTAATGAAGTCGATTATGCGTTATGTATAAGCTATCTTACTGTAAAGTTTCATCCAAATCGGTCCAGTAAGTTTTGCATGAAAGTGTAGTAACAAAAATCCAGTAGGGTTACTTACAAAGTTTCGCGTTATTCATATTAGTAGGTTGGATATGGTACGAAACCCTTTGTGCGCGAGTCTATCTCGCCTTTGACCGGTTTTTTTAATTGAATTTGATTTGATTTGAACATATTTAATATTTGAAATAGGCAAATATTTTTTTGACTTGAATGAAAAACATGACATTTTTCCATTAACAGACACAAGCTTATAACAATTACAAAATTTACATCCTTATAATTATGCACACAGATTATTATAGCCTTAAATATAAAGAAGATATTGCCTATATTAATATTTAATACACACATTTCTTCACGCCAGGTCCCGTGTAAAGTAGGCAGAGAGTATCGAGTGCCAAGTGTCAAGATACATATTGCTGAGCTCCAAATTTATTATTCTCCCCTCCCCGGGTACATACAGCTAGCCATATTCACATTGTATATTTCTCGTGTCAATTTTTAATCTTTCAATATGGCCGAACCATCGAAACATTCTTTCTCACTTTAACAACTTTTTCTCTGATCTCACTTTTACGGACGCAATTCTTTTATTTAATTAAAACTCTTTCTTCCGTCCAAATAAATGGACTTTGTAAGAGTGAGATAGCCGGCCCTATGAGTTATTGTTGTTACGAGTGTAATCTCCTTTATGTATTGTATTAGTATACATGTATTAGGGTCGTATTACGGCATATATTTTAATCGCTTCTGTGGTGTAACGGTACGGCACAGGCCACATGTTAAGACCATTAGCCGCGTTAAGTATCGGGTTCAATTCCCAGGTCTGATACCTTTTCTTAAATGAATTTCAGAGTATTCTGAGTAAGCATTAAATTGCCCTGGATTGAAATGTGTTCGAAGTGGCGATAGGCTTGCCACCTATCACATCTTAGGCCCTAGTACCTTGGCTAATCGTGGGCGTTCTAGTATATCTACTTAACTTACGAGTCGTGGATATACTATCACACTTCTGCCTACAAATTCAAGGTTAAAGGGGTGATAATATTTATTCCAATTTTCAAAACATTTGCATTGTAATTTAAGTAAATAACATAGGCAATATTTTCCTTATAATGCAAAAGCTACATTATCTAAACATTTATCTATCATATAAATCTTATTATACACTTATATTATGTAGAGTGTATAGCAATAAGGAAGACATCAATAGCCTGCATAAATTTATTTATTACATAGAAAATACCTTATATATGTAAAAAATTAACCAAATATATAAATAAGTAAATAAATATATCTGAAATACATTACACATAATAAACCCAAAGTAAGACAACACTTCGAACCTAACAAGATTAGCCAACGGTCCAAATACATAATTCATTTACGAAATAGCTGAACGTTATTTTGTTTAAATGTTGCTATTGGTTAATGACGCCATTTTTGGCACAATCAATAAATAATACTGCAAGGTACTAAGTAATTTCGAATTGTGTTTGTTTGTTGACTTAAATGAGGAGAAAAAAAGGAAAAATATTGAATTGAGCAGACCCATAAATATAGACATTTCTTAAACCCAAATATCTGCTTCCGTCGGGAATTGAACTCGAGCCTCTTGTATACAGTTAAGCGTATACGGTAATCCCTCGACCAACTAAGCTCTCAAAAAAACACCAAATCAAAATCATAATAAAGACTTTTCAATATAAACCTCATTTGAATACGATAGCCAATATATTATAAGGTTGTTTATTGCACAACATTTAATTGAATAACCGTTGCTTCATTCATTTTAATTCCATAATTTGAATTCATATTAAGCAAAAGCCTCCTGTTATTACAAATAAATACAATCATAAACCTTTAAATCTTTGTGTGTTCGCAAATATTATTCCATGTATTTTTGAATTTCGAACTCCTAATGGAATCGTGATAATTATTTTACAAAAATATATATATTTTTTATTTTAAAAATTCCCGCCAAAACAGTTGTGTAGTGCGACTCGATTAAGCAAAACACAATTAACTATCAAGATACGTACATTTCTCGTATATATTTCTTTAGTCGTGAATAGTCTAAATCTACTGAATATGCTTCGGTTACGAAGCGTAACGTACGTTGTGAGAAAATAATTATATCTTGCTTGATCGAGTCACACTATACTATTGTTTATGACTGGAGTTTGCAAAATAATTATTTTATTTTCGTTGAAATATAGATTTTGCAAAGTAACGCCTGATTTTATCAACTGCTGTGCTAATTATTTTCTTCTCCAATTTCAATAACGTAAGAAAGAGTGATATAAAATGAAACTGATAAATTTACTTATAAAAAAGCTAAAATTATACGCACTAATAATCCTTTAATTAAAAAAATGCCTCTTTGTTTTCGCTTGCTATTAAAAAATAAGTGTTTTGAATTCACGACGCGCTCCTGAAGGGTGTCTCTGTGTACTTAAGCTAATGGGGCCCAAACAATCCCTTCTTAACCCCCTGCAATCATTTTAATTTTTTTAAAGGATTATTTTTTTCCAGTGAGCAACTCAATTACTTGCAATTTTATAAAATTTCACTTTGATCCCTTAAAAAAATTTCGGTTGCATTTTATTTCAGTACACCAATCACAAATTCGTAGAATCATTATATTTATTTATTTAATCTTTTTTGTACATCATATACAAACACGTTATACAAAAGGCAACGTTAATGTGTATAGTATTCTCTACTAGCCAACCTTTGGACCAACGGAAAAAAAGAAACAGTAATGGCAGCTATGCATAAAAAAGAAACCATAAAATTAGAAACAAAATAATGTTTTGTATGATTGCCAAAAAAAATCAAGAAAAAACCCGCCCGCGGCTTTTCCTTGAGAACGCGCTGGTATGTAAAAAAATCCGTTAAGTGCGAGTTGGATTCGCGCATCAAGGGTTCGGTAACATTATCTATAAAAACGGCATAAAAATAATGTTTGTTGTATGGAACCACCCTCTATATAGTATATACGTAAGAGTCGATTGTTCTATTTTTAGTATTTGTTATTATAGTGGCGATATAAACACATGATCTGTAAAAATTGCAACTATCTAGCTATAACTATTATCTATAAAAACGGCTAAAGTTACGTTTGTTGTATGGGAGTACGCTTTATATATTTATTCTGTTTTGATTTTAGTATTTGTTTTTATAGCGGAAACAGAAATACACTATCCCCTGAAATTTTCAACTGTCTAGCAATCACGGTTCACCAGATACAGTCTAGTGACAGAGACAGACAAAGAGACAGATAGACAGATAGAAGGCGGAGTCTTAGTAATAGGGTTCCTTTGGGTACGGAATCCTAAAAAGCGGGTTATGTTCATCAGATTCTAATCTATTTTTAGGGTAAAATAAATACAGTTTTAACGTAAAAATACTATTAAATTTTTTGAAGATTCTTAGAAGACGCAATTACTGTTTAACGCCTAAACTGTTAAAATTTTTAATTTTTATTTAATTTTTTTGTATATAGTAATAGAAAGTAACTTCACGCCTATAATCCCCAAAGTGGTAGGCAGAGATGTGCTAGTATATCCATAATTCTAAGCACATAGTATTATATATTATATTTTTATATTTTTTATTTGTGTGTTGAAAATAAATTGCTAATAAGAAGTAGTATACATTTATTTCGATATATGTGACCATGTTTGTTGAAGTGTCAGCTAAGGGCGTTTCCGCGAGGCTGGGGTTCGTATCCCGACGAGGACAGGCATTTTTGTGAATATAGGTGACTGTATTTTTGGGTGCTTACTAAATTTATTCTGGTATCTACTTCGGTTCCATGTCGTCACCTCTACGGCAAACTTACGAAACTGCAGTTTTGGTGAATTTGACATTTCTATTAAAAACTATACCTTATGTCGACCCACGTATATGGTATACAATTTTTAAAAATTCTATCTTTATCGGTTATACAAATCTCATAGAGCGGATCTCACTTTTCTGTTAACACCTACCTACTAAATTTGCGAAACTGATATCAGTTGTTTGGGCGTAGCTGGAAATATAAATTCCGAAAAAAATGCACCACGGTCTACCTACGAATTTCGATCGTATCACACTTTAATGACTCGATCAAGCGACTCACAGCAAACATACGAATGTGTAAGATTCGTAAGCACAGTAGAATATGTTCTATAAGAGATTCAAGTAACCTATAGTAAACTTTAAGTAAGTTTACCCAAAAAATTATATAATAGTTTTCTTATGAAATAACAAAACTACTACTCGTAAGTTTGCTAAAGCGTAGTGTAATATACCTTTGAACTCTCATATTGTATGAAGGTGTAAAGGTGTAAGGTGTAAAGTTTATATTTTGTATGGTAAAAATTTAGAAACTGAAATTTATCACAGAATGTATTACATCCCTCCCTAAAAAATAAATTTCGTCAATTTAAAGTTTCAAAACACTCCCCTGTGAACTTTTTTTGCAGCTCCGTAAGTTTACCATGAAGGTGATGATGTATTCGTATCGTTGACTAACCCATAACATAAGCATATAATTAGCTTACTTTGGGGTTATTATCTTTGTCCAGGGATATTTATTTTAATGTTAATATTGTATTAAATAAAACCTTTTCAATTTGTATATGTATTCTAATTACACAAACATACGCCAACTGCAATTACATATACTGTTAGACCACCTCGAGGCATTATTGCTTGTCTTAATAACTAAAATATAAACTAACAAATACCATAGGCATAGTCAAACAAGTTTATTTTAAAATAATAATATTAAAAAAAAAACGATAGATATATAACACTTTTTATCTTATTACCATACATAAGATTGATCGCTTTTAAAATAACATCGTACCACGCAGTAAACACTAATCACATTTATTTTTTTTACATAAAATATAAATTTCCTCTCAGTACATACGATAAGCACAATTTTCTTCATATACTTTTCAACCTCAACAATGTTCACAACATTTATATATATTTATACAATTAACTCACTCCATAATTTGATATGTTTAGTTATACCATGACATTATAACAGGAAGCCTTAAATTTTTCACCAATCTTAAAAAAAATAAAGATCGATTTATAAAACTTAATAAAATAAAAATTCTTGAAGTAATTAACAATAATTTTCATTTGAATATTTATCATTTGTTAAAAATACGTTAAACTTTTCAAGTTTTATTTTTTTACTTGAAAATATACATGAGTTAATCTAACAGTGGCTCTTGGTTCCCTTCTGGATCAGAGGTCAGATATCAGTCGCTCTATGTAAAAATTGGCGCTTCTTTCAAAACTCCTAGACGAAGTAGCCGACTCAACTATAATCAGATATAGAAACTGTATAGGGCTAAGACAAAAACGGATTTTAAAGATACATTGAACAATAAACCTTATTTTACGCAAAAAAACATCATCTTTGTTGCCAGTGCCTGATTAAGAGAGCGCGAGAAATGAAGCAAAAGGAGTTTTTAGCATTATTATTAATAAAGCGCTTTGGCTAATGCATTATGCAAATCCGACGCTGTTTCTTTTTCCAAAATTAATATCACAAACACAGTTCCAAAGTCGATGATTTGTATGTATTACCAAAAGTAAATAGGTAAATTAAATAATACATATTTATCCGGTTCAGTAAGAAATCCTGCGAGTTACCTCGATGCGAGAATAGGTTTTCTTTTATTCATATTTTAAATGAGAAACAACTCAAGTTTTAGCCATGATGAAGCTGTATAAAGTAAAACCAGTCGGCTATTTCAAAAATAATTTTCAATTATAAGTTATATGTGAAAGTACATGTGTTTCTCATTTAAAATATGAATGTGTGGAAGTTTCACCATGCGCCAACGATGAATAATATAGGTTTCAAGTCACTAACACAATAACCTTGACTTAACTATTCATGTCGTAGAAACTTACACAAGAGGTTTGAAATTTCAGCCTCAGGATGTAAGAATATCGACGTACGTCATCAGGATAACTGTTCCTTATATTAAATTAGATTTATTAGTTGATAATCAAATACCAAAATAAATTATTACATTGTTTACTTAGATGTATTATAATAAAAATCAAATAATGCATAGTATAACCTAAAACATGTAATTTATAGAAAAAATAAAAAAAAATAGTAAGAATTGCTAAAACAAATTGAATAATGTAAATAATTTTCGAACAAAAAATTTACGATAAATTACAACATAATAGCTCTATACTGCACAAATTCAGATATCAAATAAAAAATAATAAGTTCATTTAGATCGTGTATTTTTATAAATATTAAATATTAGCTTTATTGAAAATAAAAAAAATAACATGGGATTTAGGTTTTATAAACGCCTAATATCCTAATTCAGTCTCATATTTACGAGTACATAAGTATTGTAAATATATACAAAGGACATAAAGCAGCTTGCTAAAGTTTGGGATCATCAAGTTAGGAGTAAAAAATGGTATCTTAAGCCGATTCGCAATTTCCATAATCATACTCGTACTTCAACAGTTTATTCCCAGTTGAAAGCAACAAAAGTTTCTTTATGTATTACATAGCCTTACTACATAGATTTTCATTCTTATACAGCAAAAGCTAATATTTATGAAACAAAAATAATAAATTCAGTTTATTTACATAGCTAATACTATGATATATATATTATAATATTATCTTAAGCTAAACTTTCACTTAAAGTAAACAAAATAATACATTTCTTATGGTATTAGTTTTATTAAAAAGTATTCAATATTATTTTATTACTTTTGGACATGCGACATATAATATTCTATGGAGACTAAAAGGTACTTAAAGGTGCAATTACAAAACCGACTACAGGCCACGTATTGTATGTGTAAAAATGTGTTTTTGTAATTTTTTTTAGGGTTCCAAAGCAGAATATTAACTTTAACCGTCGGTATCGTGTTAGCACCATTCAGAGATGTTTTTGATAGCATAAAAATATTGAAATGAACTTCGAACTTTTGCATAGGGGTTTCATATTTTCTGTTAATAAAAATAATTTTATTTAATTGAAAGTAAATACAATATAAACTAATATTTTTTTAACAGCAATCGGTTATTTACATAATTATTCATATGATAAGCGTACTAAAATTAAGTTTAATGTGTGTTTTTAAAAAGAACATTGCCAGATAAGAGTTGTATATAACTTTAATGGTTGAAAAGCATGCAATGGATGTATTTTCGTCTAACTAGGTTTTTAGGTTTTTCTAATTAATTAGGCCACAGAAAATGAGCAAAAAATATAACAATAGTACATTTTTATAAATATATCAAATAATTAATGAACTAATGTTTTTTATTTAATATTTTCGCAAAATATTCCCCACTTAACTACAATTTAAATAGATACTTTTTTGTTTGTAGTATAAATTAGTAATAAAAAACTTAATTTGTTTATTTTTACTCGCTGGTCGCGGAATTAGCGCACTCGCCTAACGCTACCGAAAACCGCGGGGGCTTAAGTTCGAATCATGTTTCTTGCGTATTTTTTTTAATTTTCGTTAGTGACCCTCGGCAGTCCAGTGATTTGTGTATGGAAGATACGTGTCAGAATTCCACCACACAATTTTATTATTAGTATTAATGAGTTCTAATTTAAGTACATATTCTGAGTGCTCCTACGACGAGTATTCGAATTCGAATTAATCTAAGATTGGGCCTAGTTTCCTTTCTGGGTTGCAGAGGTCTTATCTTTTTTGTCGCCAGTTTTTACACAGTCACTCTGTGTAAAAACTTGCGCCCTTTTTAAATCCCCTAGATAAGGTAATCGACCCGATATCACCTTACATAGAAGCGGTTCAAAATTTATTTATACAAGTACATATAAATAATCAGTTAGATACTGAGATAAATTAAATAGGTACCCGGACCATTATATATAATAATTGATGGAAATTATTACCTCGCTACAGTCAAATTATCGTATAAAGTTTCAGCATAAATTTCCGTTTCATTGTTAACTTGATACGGGGCAAGTTTCTCTTCCGTGTTGGGGCGGTAATTGTATCACAGATTATATTAAATATTTTTGAAATTGCAACACTGTGAATTCGAAGTTTAATATATTTCAATAACATATTATGCTGGTGAAAGTATCCGAACGTCATGTTATTTTTATAAAATATTTTTAAGCTTGTGTAAATTTACTGATATTAATTGTTATACTCCGCAAAATATTTTTTAATAATAAGGCTATATGTGATTTAGGTTTATTTTCGCTTCATTTTTAATTTAAAAAAAAATTTAATTGTTTACAGATATATACAAATGGTACGGAGCCCTTCGTGCGTGAGTCCGATTCGCACTAAATCAAATCATTATAACTTACGTCTAGAAAAACATTTATATCATTAGGACTAACATGTATTATAAAGAAATTTTCGTCGTACATCAAACAAAGCTAAATTTTATTATATTTATGACATTAATATAAATGTAGAACCAATTTAATGGATCACATTTTACAAATTTCTAAAAAAGAAAAATTTTACTTAAGAAAGATATTAAATTCGCAACTTTGGCGACGATTCTGCCAGATTAGCTATGAGTTTAATTAATATGTAAGATTTTGGATGTCTACGTTATCGATATAGTCCAGGGTCGATAATTTTTGTGACAAAAAAAAACATAGTAGAATGGAAAAGGAAGAATTTAATTTTTATTTTATTTTTATTATATTCTCTTCATTTCCCAATAGGTTTCGTTCTAATATAATATTTCTCCTTTTTTATCACTAGTCTGATTACAATAATAATATTTGACACTTCATCAAAATTCAACAATATCATAGTTTTAGGTAAGACTATAAATACATATTTATTAAAATTAGCATAAAATAATGTAATTTTACGATTCACTTTGAGAGACTTGTGAAAACTGACAGACTTGTCAAAAGTGATCTACTAAATTGGCCTTACTGTACCTAGTATTCCAATTACTAATATTACGGACTGTCATAATTGACTGTTTAACACCAATTTTTTACTCACTTAATATTCAATACAAGGATAAAAATAATGTAACAGATAATAGCCAAAATATAAATGGGTTCATACTCATAGATCGAGAGTTGTTGTACTGAACCGACATTATTTTCACTGGTAACTGGGTTGGCGGAGGTTCCATGCGAACGACGTTTACTGCAAAAAACGAATAAGATTAAACGAAATTGCTGATGGTGGGCTAAAAAAAACCCAACTCGAACTCCATCGAATTGAAAAAAATAGTATGCACACTTCAGGCTATAAAATAATTCTCAGATCACATGCTGCCGCAGTTTCGCCTTAGCCGATAATTAATTATATGTGATCTGAGATGTAATACTAATAATTGTATACAGTATTTTAAACATAATATAACAACAGCTGATTTATTATGTACTTTCTTTCTCATGATTAAGATTTCTATCATAAGAACCCCAAAGAGGCCTTCAGTAAGTGAAGCAGGATATAAATTAAAATTTGGTGTATATTTTGAAAGTATACCTACATTGCACGCTTAGAATTAGAGTAACTGAATTCAAAAAATGCAATTTGTGATAAACCTTTCAAAAATTATAGGTTTGGATACATCTTGATATATCTCTTTCGTGTTTCGCAAGCGATTGGTTTTAACCATTTTTTTTGGATTAGCCTTTAGAGTACACAATTACAATGTAAGTTTATATTGGTGAAATGGTAAAATCGAGTATTACATAGATTTTAAGTTGAGTCACTTTAATTCTAAGCATGCGACATGTGCTTTACGACATTTGCTTTTTTTGCGTTTTTTATAAAATCACAATACCAGGATCAATTATGCTTGTGTGTACATAATGTTCATTTACATACACATATCTTTACGCCTTCCTTTGCTGGGTTGGCAGAGAGTATTGAGTGTCAAGTTTCACTCGCATTTTTTTACTTCTTTTTCAACCTTTTATTCTTTGCACGTGAAAGAACCATCGGAGCATGCCCTTATCATTTTTACACCGACACTTTTTACTTGTTTAACTAAGTAAATTATGCCTAGCCTTAATATTAAATTCTTCATACAAACACGCCAGTTTCAGAGACTCTTCATTATTATATATATAGCTTTCCGTCCGCGGCTTCACTCACTTATTTCAATGACATATATAACTTATAAGGAGCAGATTTTTTTCCGACTTATAACACGAATTGCGTAAAAACATGACCTCTTTTTAATTTAGTTTGTTGAAATTATTATATGCGTTATTGTCATGTATTACTTACTATAAAAATTCATCATACATACGAACATCCATCCATACTTACTTTCGTGTTTATAATATCAGTAAAATAGCTGTTATAATAGTGAAAAGTATACTATACCTGTGACAGTATGATTTTGGATATCAGCATAGCCCTCTCCCAAGTTGGCGTAACTGGGTATTGTGCTCAAGCAGGTGATATCCACAGTCTGGTTGGGGAAGAGCTCCAAGCTGGTGAGGGGGAACCGGAGTGATGAGTTCGTCAGAGATAGGGGCATGCCATGATGATGCCGGTGACCGCTGACCGTGCCATGAGGAATGGTTAACCTTTCATCCACCTGATAAATAGAAAAAAAATCAGCCTCGTTGGCATAGATGCGTGTTTTTTATTTCGTTAGTCCAGGTTCGAAACGGTAAACCGGTAACGGTAAATACATTTTACGGCAACAGTGAGTGATTTTACGGTGAAGGAAAGCATTGGGGATTTGTGCTCGATATGGTGACAGATTTATCACCAGTCACCAGTAATATCAATAATAGTGTGAATCTCTTTTGGGATAAGCAGATGTACATTAGTATGTAACCAGAATTAGCTAGAATTAGTGATAATACAGAAATAGTTATATAACCCTAAAAAAGGATTGTAACATTAAATGTTGGACGTGTCTGTGGGTGTAGTCGTTTTTAGTCGTAATCGAAGATATTTATAAAATAAATAGTAGAAAAAAAATCACAAGTATTTTTTATTAATAATTATGTATGTACCAAAATAATAGTTAATTAGTTAATATTATTGTTTTCCATTTACAAATTAAATTTAAACTTAATTATAGTGTTATGTTATTATTTTTATTTCTAATGGAAATTTTAAAAGTTTAACTATTTATATATTTTCAGAAGTATCAATATACTGTTAATGGTAAAATAGTAAACTAGCTGCTCCGGCAAAATTCACATTGTCCTATGTCGGTTTTTATTAATAAAACTTCGTTGCCCGTCTGTCTGTCAGGTTGTATCTCATAAATATAATAACTAGATAGTTGAAAATGGTAGATAACGGTAATGGATCCTTCGAGCGCGAGTCCAACCCTCACTTAGCCAGCTTTATTTAACAAAGTTTTAAATCTTTACTGTCGTATTTTGAACAAATGGCCACGTTTGAATATATCTAACAAAAATAATATGTATGATGACCTTTGTATTACAAACGATTCCAATCTACGATCCACGATTAGCTAAGGTACTAGGGCCATGATGTGATAGGTGGCAAGAATATCGCCACTTCGGGCAAATTCCAATCCCGGGTCATGTAATGCTTATTCAGGTTGCTCGACCTGGGAATTGAACCCAGGACCCCACGCGGCTAACGGTCTTAACAGGCGACAGCCATACCGTTACACCACAGAGGCCAAACCAGTTTTGGGAAACCAATTCATATAATTAAAATGTATACTAAATTGATCGTCACTAAAGCACATTATGTACTATGAATAAACAATGGCGCATTTAAATAGAAACTGCTGTGCTCATGTTTTAGTACCTGGATGACCGAGTTTGCTCAGTGTTTTGTTAGTAGGAACATCACATATTATTTTTAAATTGTATTTTACATAATTTACAATGTTTTCTTGTTTCTATAGGGCTTCCAGGAAAAGTTTCTCACAAAAAGAAGGAACTCAAAAAAAAAACCAATTGGACTGGGTTTTGAACCTGGGTTAAAGTATTAAGGCACCCGATGTACCAAATGAGCTATTCTTACTTTACAAATAATGGCGAAATTTAGTTTTGTATTGTTGTATGATATAGATTTTTAATCCATGAAAACACGACTAGCTAGATCGATATATCGTCCCCAAAACCCCCTATATACAAAATTTCAAGAAAATCTTTTGGGCCGTTTTCGAAATTGCTGAAAGAATTGCTCGTTTAAAAGTATTAGATTTGTGTAGAATCTTACATCATCAGTAAAAATTTCAACTGTCTAGCTATTATAATTCATGAGACATAACCTGATAACAGACATGCTGTCCCGTTTTCACACTTTGGTGATGGAATCCTAAAAAATTATATACTTCTGAAAAAAAAATTAAAATGATTTTTGGAGCAAATCTTAATGCTTCAAGTCGTATGATATTTATTCGTATCTTAAGCTTTCTGTTTGTTATAAAAATGCAAAGGCAAGGTATTATCAAAACTCAAGGATAAGCGGTTGTTTGTGATCCGCTCAACCCTGAGCGGACAGCTTATTTTATGTTGACAACCCTTGAATTTGTTGAATAAAATTATAACTGAGGATGCTTTTGTATAAATATTGTTTTGATGAATACTTAATTTTTTACAATTATTTACGCTTTTAATAGGTTTACCTACTTCACAAAGAACTTCAGAATATTTGTCTTTATTTGACTTTAAGAACCTCGATGAGTAGTATGCACTTTGGACTTCTATTTCAGAAGTCTAGGTTTAAGCTCCACCATGAACCCATAACTTTTTCTAACTTAAATACAATTTCTGAGTACTTATACGATAAAGAAAAAGTCACGAGAAAAGTCGGGATTTGTGCCCGGTCTCTGTCTTTGTCTACTCTTTCGGGAATATAAATATAAAAAAAAAAATATCGTCACGTCGATATCCCCGAAAGCTTAGGCAGAGGTGCATATGCACCCACGATTTGCCAACAAATGCACAAATCCCAAGTTTCCTCATGATGTTTTCCATCACGGTAAGAGCACTTAGAAATTGTACTTAAGTTAGAAAAATCATTGGAACATGGCGGGGTTTGAACCGGGACGACCCAAATGGAAGTTTGATTCGCGTACCACTGAACCACCAAGGCTCATGGGATACCGATGGGGCGATGATATTTATTTATTTATTTTTATAAATTAACAGATGACTATTCCAATCTGAAAAATACATTGAAGTATATTAAGTAATAAATATTTTGAAAAGGGTTCAGTCAGTCAAGGTTAATGACCCAAAACGGTCTCGCAGGGCCAAAACAATTAAAGGAGGGACGTAATAAAGTATTTTAATAATAGCATTTAGGTGTTAATCTAGTGTATTTCCTTTTTTATAAATTTAATTTTGCTTTCTCGGAAATAGAAGTGACCTTTACGCGAATACATAAATTGAATACGACTTTGTAACAACTGTGGTAGCATAGACAATATTGTTCGATTTTAACATACTATCCGGGTTCGATAACTAATAACGAACGTTCAAAACTCACCAGTTACCATTTTTTAACTGAAGTAAATTCAAATTATTAAACTAAACTAAATATTTAATACATTAATATTCTATACAAAAATTGAAAAATAGTCAATATTTTTTTATTCAAATAATAGTTGATGGCGAATCAAAAACTAAACTATTCCTGTATTTCGTATAACATCCATTTTGATTTAACATAGATACCTGCCTAGCTTCCTCCACATTTATAATTCACTTCATCCATACACGCCGGTTGCGGAGATTCTTGACACCACCCTCGGATAATACGCGAGCTTTTAATTGGTCGTGGAATGTCAACCAAGATCTCCCCGGATACCTACATTCATACATTCCACATTTGCATTATATATCTGTTTTGTCAATCTTTCATTCTTTCCACATGACCGAACCATCCGAGCATGCCCTTTCTCATTTTTACACCGACACTTCCTTTCAATCCCACTATTTCTAATAATTCATTATTCTGTAAAAACATAACATCTTTTTAATGTATTCGGTTAAAAAGTCTATGTGTTATTCTCATTTTCACGAAAGATGAAGAAAAATCCATAGATACATCCATCCATACATACAAAACTTTTTCGTTTATAATATTAGTAGGATTCTGTTACGTATTTGTAGAATTTATATGCAGACGACGTACTGTCAGTACGCTGGCACAGCGAATACATTTTTGATATGTATTATTGATAGATAATATAGTAGAACTTTTTATAATGTAGTAAAAAAGGAAAAAAATATATGTATTTTTTTACTACATTATAAAAAGTAGACATCTCTAATTTCTAAAGACCTCACGTATTATGTAAGGGTGGTTTCACGAGTTTCCAAAACAGGCTTGTTTGTATGAAGAGATTAATGAACATCCTTGAAAACCTAAAATTTGAATTCTTTTGAAAAAAATAGTAACTATCATAATGTAAAAACACGTAATAATGTCAATCAATAACTTTTTATAATAAAATTCCTTAAAAAATCTTATCTCTTCCCTTCAATCAATTTAAATATTTTTCCCCGTTTTGGTCCGGGTCTTCTGTGTAGAATAGACTGCCTTCCTACCAAGCAGCTCGTAAGAGGCGAACATAGGTTAACTAGGTTACTATCAACATGACCACTTGTGGTAGAGTGCTGTGCAGCAAGTCGCCCGGGTAAAGATCCACCGCCTTACCTATTCCTACCGCCATAATGACATTGTCGTGTTTCGGTCCGGAGGGTGGGGTAGCCGTTAGACTTGCACATAACGTCCAACAGCCCGACCACAGGGCAGCGCTGCACCTACCACATCTATGGTGTCTATAGGCCACGGTTGTCTCTTACCATCAGGAGACCCATGTGCCTGTTGACTGTCTTATACTATAAAAAAATAATAATATTATTTTGAAAAAATCGGCCAAGTGCGAGTGGTAATCGCGCATTAAGGGTACCGTACCACATGTATCAACTACACAAACAGCAAAAAATGCGTTTAGAATTATATAAATTATTAATTAAATTATAATTTAAATAATAAGTATTATCTTTGATCTTACGCTATTTATAGCAGCATCTATTGATTAGTATGGAAACTTAGATCCTGACCACAATGTATCGATATATTTACGTCACATGTGTACATCTTAGTTTCTTGAAAAACCAACAGATGTCAGTGGTTCAGGAATATCGTTTATTGTGAATTTTTCCCTTAAATATTTATATAAAATTTGTGGATATAGATGTATGTTTCTCACTTTTTCACGAAAAAACTATTGGACGGATTTAGATGAAACTTTACAGTAATATAGCTTATACATGAGAATAAAACATAGGCTGCTTTATAACCGATTACAATAAAAGAGGGTTCTATGTTTTTACGCAATAAGTAATATTATAAGTCGGAAAAAATCTGCCCTTTGATAATTCACGGGCGGAAAGCTAGTAGCAAATATTTTCAAATAAACGCGACATTACTGGCGTCATTATATGGCATTAAACTTCATGATTTGTACATATTTGGAAACAAGAAGCATTTTATTACAATGTTTATTGGGTAACGTAACTTTGCAGCTAAAACGACGGAACATTATAATTTTAAAGCGTATTTTACGGCTTTGAATACCGAACCCGATGGTGAATGAAATGTGAAAATATAAGGGTTTTTGTTTGTGTACCCACAAAAAGGTTTACAAAGAAAACATTAAAGAGATATTTAATGATGTTTGTAAATATTTCCTGTTTGGAAAGCTAACGACTTGTAATTTATTTGGGTTTTGTTTTTGTTATTTATAATATCTTACATTGCATATTGTCGTTTTTAGGACACCTTACCCAAAGAGTACACAGAGTCCCTATTACTAACACCGCTGTTCGTCCGTCTGCTTGTCTGTCTGTTATCAGGATGTATCTCATGAACTGTGATAGTTACAGTAGAAATTTTCGCAGATTATGTGTTTATGTATAACAAATACTAAAAACAGAATAAATTTAATATTTAAAGATCGCTGATATTTTGCCGTTTTTACAGATAACAAAATAGTATGAAACACTTCGTGCGCCACTCCGACTCGCATACGGCCGGTTTTTTATATCTTATGTTTAAAAAAGCGGCCCAGTGAAAGCGAACTTGTGAACGAAGGCTTCCATTTTAAATTTTCTGTAAAAACAACTATGCAAAACTATTTTATTTCATACTAACTGGCTTCGCACGGTTAGTTGGTACTTCTAAATAACTTAACTGATTGGGTTGAAATTGTATTTGGATGTTTCGGTGGTTTCTTGAATAATTTATAAAGAAATTGAACTCAATAGGTGACGCTGCTGTCATTATGTCAACCACGAATTAACTGCTGCAAAGTTTCAGTAAAATTATGAGAAATCATAATATTAAACTAAAATTAGTTCTGGAACAGCTTGTTCGTAACTTTGAGCTCGTGGACGGCTTGTTTTAAACTGTCACAGCTGATTCTTAAAAGAATATTATGCGCTAAAGACGCTATACAAACTGTTTAGTTCAATTACGCCAACGTTGACGCACGAGACCTTCGGTTCGATTACCGGGAAGGGCAACTTGTTCTTTTAAGATTTTTCGGTTTATTTGAAAAACATAGCGTTGGTTTAGATGTGTGGCCGATATTCGGCGGACTTGCCACCTGTCACATCTTGGGACCAAATCGTGGCGTCGTCGGCTAAAATGGATGCATATGTACTTACCACTGCCACCCGTTTTGAAGATATGGGCGTGATAATATTTTTAAATTTAGATAAATCCATTGTTAACCTTTATCATATAAAAAGTTTTGGCAGCGTTTAAGTTGAAATCTCCCAATTGGTTAAGACTTTCCCGAGATGTTGAAGATATCATATTATCCTCCTAGTATTCCTAATAGAATTTATTATAAATGCGAAAGTTACACACACACACACTACTACTACACAGTAATATAGCATATACATGAGAATAAAACATATGCTACCTTTTAACCGACCACATACAAAAGAGAGTATGTTTATAAGCAATACGTATTATTGGAAATTGGAAAAAATTCTGCCCTTCGATAATTTACGTGGGCGGAACGCTAGTAAAAAAAGCAGAAAATATGACAAATAATAATTAAAAAAACCTTAAATTTTATTGTTGACTTTGATGCACAAGGTCCCAGGTTCACATTCATCGTTGTTAGTATGTTTTTATTATCACATAAAGATCAGACATGATGATCATACTTTAAAACAATTATGTAAAGCTACATTGTGTCTGAACCCAGTAGAAACCCGTGAGCGGTCAAAAATAAATCTTTTAATTTAAAAAAATATATATCACTATGCAAATATCCCCGAAGTGGTAGCCAGAGATACATACTTATTCATCATCGATGAGACAACGATATTAGCCTCCATGATATGACAACAGGCACAAATCCACTTCATGTTTTTTATATAAACTGAAAACTCATAACAATTGTATCTACCCGGAAATCAAACTCGAGACTACCCTCAACCAAGAGGCGATTTTAATTCTAAGCCAATTTTTAGCTACAACTCGGCAAATCGCTTTATAATAATTCCATTTGTTGGAGCAGCTCGCTCCGATTGCGTGGTATCTGGTTTAATGTGCGAACTTTGGTAATGTGCACGAATGATATATTTTCAAAGTTTAGAAGTAGGCTTCTTATGTTATTTACCTGACTGCACGTTAGCGTTAAATATCCAACTTTAAGTATATAATATTAGCAGCCCGCCCCGACTTCGCTCAGTTGGAAATATAGCTATGTCATTCAATGACAACTACTTGCATTTTAAATCTGTAATGTCTTCGAATCTATTTATTCAAATCTCATGCCGTAAAGGACCATATTGATATATATTAAATGTATAATGTGTTTAAGATACTTAATTGGACAAAGATTAATGCTGAATTACTTTAAAATCGCTTCGTAAATAAGCCATTATTTCCAGTAAAAAGTGGTAATTGTGGGCTGTTCCTAAGAGATAAATTTTGTAGACCTTTTTAAGATGTACAATACTGTAGTACATTATTTTGAATTATCTCGTAGGGTTTAGCTAGCATTTGCAATGTAGGGATGGGCAAATGGGGAATAAATGTCGATATAATAATATATCGTATCGATATTTTTCAAATGTATCGGTAAATATCGACTAAAAATATCGATATTTTGATATATTGATATTTTCTGCGCAATAAGCGGTTACCTTTTTTTTTAAGCGAACGATTACCTATAAACTGTTAAAATAATATTTTTAAGGCAAATAAACTAAATTCATACAGCCTGCTGCCTTCCTTCTTACTCTCTTTCGATCGATTTGGATACGATTTTGATATCTGAAAATAAATATCGATAGTTGATATATCTCGGGAAAAAATATCATTGATTTATATCGATATTTTTCAGAAAAAATGTTGGTCCAGGTTCCGTTGTAGAATAGGCCGACAGCCTTCCACCCAGGCACCTCGTAAGAGGCGAGCACAGGGTCTATTGTCACCAACACCGTGACATTAACTAGGTGGTA
>DVZL01000592.1:0-22070 GCA_018236625.1 Lasaia peninsularis
GGTTGGTCGGTGGCGTTAGGCGTGTACGCTAGCCGTTCGACCAACGATTTGGTCACTATATCTATCTACCTATGTATGTAACGGAATATGTAAGCATAATTTTCACCGTCTTAATTTGAAACTTTGCACACGTATTAAAGACCGATGACAATGCATACATACATATATATCTTCACGCCAGGTCTTTTGCAAGGTAGGCAAAGAGTTTTGAGTGCCAAGTATATATTGCAGGAATAATGTTTTGTATCTTATTAGCTTAGTTTTAAATAGTACTAAATAAATAACAGCATTTTATTTAGGATTAAGTATTTAATTTTTATAATTTCAATAACATTTTTGATTTTGTTTAAAATAACTTATGATTTTTTTTATAAAATACCACATTTTTCCGCTAGTTTTCCTTAATTTCAGTTAATTTTTAGTTTTATTATATTTTAGTGTTCCCCCTGCAACAGTGAAAATATAAATTAAATGATTAGATTTTGAAATGGTTCGTTAAACTTTTTTACACCACAATATTATATCCTCAGAAGACTGATGAATAAAAATAAAAGATGGAAAATAAATAATAGTTAAAAAAAGCACAAACGCGTGTTTTTTTAGTTTTTTTTAACTATCCTTTATTTATGGGATAAAACAGCAAACAAACACATGGGCTTCCTGATGGTAGGAGACTAAGGTGGCTTATAGGCACCAGAGATGGTGCGTTACTCTCCTGTATATCCGGTCGGAACACGACAATCTCATCTTTCTACTGTATCATTAGAGCCTAAATAAACCCTAGTAAATATTAAAAAAAACAAGTGCTTTGTAATTAAAAATATGAGTATGTTTGACCAAGTGACGACGGTGAAAAATACCTATAGAATATAAAATTTTTCACGGTGTTAGTATAATATGAACCGGAGTGACGCTCGCTTTTCCTATTAACTTCAAACATATAATATTAGACCAAAGCTTAGCTAGCGTTCTACCTATTATAAACGCGAAAATTTATAAATATGGACAGATTGTTGTATGGACGTTTGATACTCTTTCACGAGAAAACTACTAAATTGATTTTAATGAAATTTTCCAGTAATATAGCTTCTACATTAGAATAACACATAGGCTCCTTTTTAACCGACTATATTAAAAATAAGGTATGTTTTTACGCAATGACTATTGTAAATCGGAAAAAATTCTGCGCTTTGATAATTCTCGCGGACGAAGCCGCGGGCGAAAATCTAGTATAAAATACAAACAAAAACAAATAAGGAGTAAACACGTTACCCAAAATAAGTTAGTTTAAGCAATTTTACTAAAATAAGACGTTAACTTGAATATTTTTTGCTCGCTTTGTAACCGAACGTGATAATTTTACTAAGGAGACCCACATTCGAGTGTTTCGAACCTTTGGAAAGGGTTAAGCACATATTCTCCATTTTGTATGTTTTAATAAATATATTTAGACTTTTGTTATTTTACTACTACAATGTATTGTCACCTCTGTGGTTTGATCGGAGTCGGTGTAAGATTTCACGAGGCCTCAAATTTGATTCCCCGGTAGAGCAACTAGTTCCTATAAGTTTTTTTAGTTTACCTGATAGATATAAATGGCGACGGACTTGCCAACTGTCAAATCATGGGATCTAAAATCACATCATGATCTACTCGTGCGTATGTACCTCTACCTAAGCTTTCGGAAATATGGCACAGGTCTTAGTTCGAATTGTACTCCAGATACTTTTAGCTTCATGATAATAAATGGATTGATACTGTGGATATCAATGACGCGTTAGTTTTAAACAGAACAAGCTTCAGCTCACTGATCTTCACTACTCTGTGTCTGTTAACAAATGACAAGGTTTATTGAGAAGGCCTGATTTGTAAGAAGAATATGTATGACAGTTAAAAGGGACCTCACCATATCATTTCAACTGTGTTCAGTAGCTAGAATAGTCCTAATTAATGCGTGAACAATGCAAGAACATTTTAGGAACCATTTAAAATCAACTGTAATATAGTCCTTGAAAAGTTTTTGATCGCAAAACTACAAAAAACCAACTCCAATTTCGTTAGTTTCTTTTAATGACAAAAAAATACACTTTACATTGATAAAACAAAAAACATAGTATATATTTTTAAATACACTTTTTCCTTTAAAAATGTACACTTGTACTATTCCACAATATTTTTGAATTACACTTTAGTCGACCGGTTTCACTTTTTACAGCATCATCAGGGCGAGTAATACTAAAGACAAATAAACTTAATTAATTCTACATATCGTTCAGTTTTAGTATATTACTGCTTTTAACTTTTAAAGTTACAGATAAGAATCTTTTAAAATTAAATTAAATAAAAAAGAAACTAAAATATCAGATACACAAATTTGAGAAATTCGATGGTTAAGTGGTTAGCACTTCGGTCTCTATTACGGTAATCCAGGTTGTAACAAATGAGTTTTTCTAACTTAAATACGTTTTCTGACTTTTCTGAATTCAAATACAGGCAGTATTTGAATTAGATCTAATCTATGATTGGATCTGGTTTTCTCTCTGGGTTGTAGAGATCAGATAGTAGAAATTCCGTGTAAAAACTGGTGCTGTCTTAAAATCTCTAGTCTAGATTAGATGACCGACCGCGACATTATCTGATTTATATCATAAGAAAAAAATCAGAATTTATATCAGATAACTTTTTATAAACGGGTTAAGGCAGCGACGCACAAAATCTGTGATGTCTATAGGTCTCGGTTGTCTCTTGTCATCAGGATACCCGTGTGCTAGTTCGTTGTCGTACCCCATGAATAATCCCTCGTACTTTTTTGTTTCCATTGTTTGAAAAGCAATGCCGTAATTGTGTCGGCGCACTTTGTGTTAGGAAATGGTACATTCGTAACAGACCGGACCCAAGCGTTTAGTGAACATTTTAACTTTGTTTAGGATTTGTAACAGACAAAACAAATGCAGTAGCAAATAGTTTGTTTCGCTTTGGTCTCTAGGAGAATTTAATTTAAATATTTGTTAACAGTTGAATTACAATATGGCTTGATTCATATGTAAAAAGACGAGATATTATATGTTTCACGGACGAAAGGAACATAAGAAGGGGCATGCTCTGATGGTTCGGTTGTGTGAAAAATAAACCGGCCAAGTGCGAGTCGGACTCGCATACGAAAGGTTCCGTACCTTTGTTACATTTGCTGTAGGAGCCTTTTATTTATTTGTGTTATTTTGTTTTTAGTATTTGTTATTGTAGTGGCAACAGAAATACATCATCTGTGAAAATTTTAACTGTCTAGCTATCGCAGTTTATATGATACAGCCTGGTGATTAACACACGGAACGCGAAAAAACTTATTAATAGTAATAGGGTCCTGTTTATAAAATTTCCTGTGAGACCGCGTTCGGATCCGATGGTAAATTTTAAAATTATATAAACAAGTCACAAGAACCGCTTGTAAGGTCTGTGTGAAATGGAATATTTTCTATTCTATTCATATGTACATATCTTCACGCCAGGTCCCTTGCGAAATAGGTAGAAAGAGAGAAAGGGGTAGATTCTATTCTATTATAAGTACCTTCACGCCTATTATCCCCGAAGAGGTAGGCAGAGGTGTGCTAGTATATCCACGACTCGTAAGTCCAGTAGATATACTGAAACATCCACGATTAGCCAAGTTACTAGGATCCATGATATGATAGGTGGTAGGTAAACTATCGCCACTTTGGCCATATTCCGATCCCGGGTAAAGTAATGCTTACTCAGAATAATCTGAGAAACATTTAAGAGAAGTTGCCCGACCTGGGAAATGAACCCGGGACCCTCCGTGACTAACGGTGTTAACAGGCTACAGATTCCGAGATGATGTATTCCTGTTATACATAAAAAAATAATTATAAATTATGTGTTAAAATATTTGGACACCATTTTGTGTTAGAATATGTTGGTATAATTATTTTTTTTGTTGCAACTTTTTAACACACATAATCGGCAAATAAATAATTTTCATTTCTTTTCTTTTCGTTTCATTTAGTTTCATTTCGTTTCATTTCAATGTATATTGTTATAATACTTCTGCATTTGCATTACAGCTACAAACCATCAGAGAAACCATATTATAGAATACGTCGAATTCAAATACACGATGTTCACAATACGCAGTGTAATTTCCGTGGTCAATGCTCATATTTCGATTAAAATATCGAAGGTTTAATTTAAAAGTACTTGAAATGAAATTGCATTCAAACTGATAGGTGTGTAAGTATTTATCATCCGTCATATTATTTGTCAACGAGATGTCAGAAACACGCGCGGCCGGACGTCGAGTGCGAGCGACGCATGGCGGATCCAATTACGCATTCGCAATATTTTCTATGCCCGACGTCCGTGGATGCAATCAATCTGTATGAACATGAAATACATAAGTCTTGATTTATTGATAAACAAACACTTTGACAACGGAGAAATTATGTTTATGGAATTTTGGAACGAAGTTCCTTATTGCGCGTTGTGAAAGGGGGCTAGACGGAAAAAAATCTTACGAAAAGTTGTCACGACACTTTGTGTTTATGTCGTCGCCGGATTAAGCTGTGCGGCCGTGCGCATGTTTCTCTGTCTCTCTCTCTCTTAAAGAAAGCAAGCCAGATATTTTCATTTGAACTATTTCGCATTGAACAGTGTGGTGTCGCGACGATTTTTTTTTTAAATCGTAAACTTCGTTCCATCTTGGTGTCCCTTGACACCTCTCAAGTTTTTTTTTCTTTTAATTTTTCTCTGAGCGAGATCGTTGGACCTGAGTTATAAATTGCCTTTATGGCTCTCTTTTGCAAAGGCACCAGTTTTAATACGTGGTATTCCTGATGCACTCTAGATTGAAAAAAGGACGTTCCCTTTGTGAGAGTTTTGTGAAAGGAACGAAGTCTAAAACCACCCTTATGAGAGTGATATAGCCGGCCTAATAAGTATGGGATAGATGTTCCACATTGGGGTCAGTCTGAAAGTAGTACTGTGAGCTTATTCTAAACCAACCAATTTCTCTTAAAAAAATTAAAACAATTTGGGTTTGTAAAAGTGCTATAGCCAGCCCTAAAGAATTAGATAGATCCTTTATTAGAAAAATAATCACCAGATATTGTAATCTTATTTTAGCTTCATTCTCAAATTACACAATGTGACAGCCCTATTTTTATCTGCAGCGAAAATGTCACGTGTGTCGTTGAAACAATTTCAAAACTTTTTTAATTAAAACAAGCGCACTATTAAAAAACGACAAACTCAACTAACTGCGCAAAACGTAAAAAATATAAAGAAAATACACGTCTACGCAAAGTGGAATAATATTGAATAAATTATTCAGCGTCATAAATTTTTAATCGACTTCATCTCGTTTTCAAGTGTTTTTGTGTATGTATGATGAATCTCGTTTTTTAAGATACTTCAATGGTAATCCTATATAAATATTATGGCAATTCATCAGAACCTTTTGGAATATGAACCAAATTAAAAAAATAGTTAAATGCGAGTCAGATTCGCGCTCGAAGGGTTTCGTACCCTTATTTATAAAAACTGCAAAAAACATGTTGGTTGTATGGAAGTAATATTTAATTTATACTCGTACTATTTTTGTATTTATTGTTATAGCGGGAATATAATTAGATCATCTGTGAAAATTTCAACTGTCTAGCTGATACGGTTCACGAGACTGTATTTCTGAACGATGAGACTGATGACGGACGGACGGACAGACAGACTAACGAACAGCGAAGTCTAAGTAATAGGATTCCGTTTTTACCCCTTGAAATATCTCGACGATTAACCAAATAATTTATAGTCACTTTTGTCGGTTTTTCTGCATTTACATTTCATTAAAAATATATTTATAAATAAGTATATTTTTTATATTTACTACCTATTTTTTGTTAATAAATTTATATTCTTTCTAAATAAAAATTTCACACATATATTTCCCGATTTTTATTTACTTTAATGTATTTAATTGTATCAAAAAAAATCATGAAGTTTTATAAAATTATTAAAGTTTGGAAAAATATTAAGGATATTACATACACTAACATAATAGTCCTCGTCAAATTCCCTAGGTTGGGTAGCTGATAATATAATATAAGAATAAAGATAGAAAGGAAAACACGTGAAAAATATAACCCTGCCGTACACGTGGGTTAAAATAAAACAATGTGGAAAAAATAAAGCTTAAAGCAAGCTATATATATGTGGAAACTATTACAAATGTCCCATCAACCCACCGGAAGTAGCAAGCCGGAAGTGTCGGGACTCAGCACCGGTACAAAATACACGTAATATCCTCCCGTTTCGCTTTGATGTGAGACTTTTTGTCATTGCTACGCCATTTTGTAGAATTTAGTAAAAAGCTGACAATAATTTTTACGTGGTTCAAAGTTCAAACAAAAATTGTACTGCTGCAAACTTTATACATCAACTAGCGACCCACCCCGGGTTTCCACGGAAATATCATCCATATCATATACATAGTGGAAGACCGAGCTTTGCTCGGTGTATGGTTAGTAAATCACTTTTTTTTTAATTATATTTGACATAATTTACTTTGTTTTTCTTGTTTCTGTAGGGCTTTCAGGAAGAGTTTTGTGGTCGGACTTTTAGACTCCAGACCAGAGGATAGGGACCGGTCAGTATGGCGACAGAAAAAAAACATATTGTGAAATTTTTCAAATACCTAAAATATCCCTGCGATGAAGCAACCAGCCCCATAATCTGCAAAGTAATTGAATCAGTTCCAGCATGAAATAATTACTGTGAAAAAGAATACTACTTTTATTGTTTAAAAAAATATACGGCAAAGTGAAATCTGGCGGATTTCGTATAGTGCTGAAAAACATTTATTTGCAAATCGCTGTTATGAGGTGCAGTTGAAACCACGGTTGCTTTTAAATGCAAATATAATTATGCAAAGTAAATTGAAACATTATTTACATAAACAAAGTTATTTTATGGTTGAAAACGAAATCAAAATTTATCAGGCTTCAGCCGCGGTTCCACAAAAACCGTATCGTTTTTAATGTATTCCAAAAATTCAAAAATAGCCCGAGAATTATAGATAAATTACTGTGATTACAAGCTTACTTGCTGATTACTCACTTATAAGAGTGATTTGCGTGAAGGCTCATGTCGCACCCCTAGATCTAAAGGGAGCTAACTCATAATTAAAATAACTCTCGATTTTTGAGTTATGATTTTACGGAATGTTCTTCGTGAAGACCTACCGAAAAACGATTAAATAATCATTTAAGAGATCTAAGTAATTTCGGCACACAAAAACGATCGAACTTTTTGAATATTATAGAATGTTCCGGTACCAGAAAAGATAATTAAATTTCGAGTTAGCTCCTGTTAGATCTAGGGGTGCGATGTATAGTAGTATAGAGCCTCGGTGGTTAAGTGGTTAGCGCTTCGGACTTATTTCAAGTAGTCCAGTTTTGAATATCTACAATTACTTTTTCTAACTTTAGCACATTTCCTGAGCGCTATTACGTTGAAGGAAAAAGATCGTAAGAAAACCCTAACCAAATATAGGATTACGCTTGTTTCTCTTTCGGGTTTTTCACAAAAGGCTTGCCACCTCACTTCTATAGTTAGATTTCAGTTGCTCTATGGCGATAAACTGGCGACAATTATTTTGCTATGAAAGTACCTTCATGCCTATTATCCCCGAATGGATATGTAGAGGTGTGTTAGTGTATCCACGACTCATAAGTCAATATACTAGTGGATGTTCTAGCAGGTATATCTACTAGTAAGTAGTGTTCTAGTATATTTATTGGTTAGTAATTTTCTAATATATCTCAAGTCTCACCCACTATAAGTCAAGGTATTAGGGCCCATAATGTGATAGCCTATCACCAGTTCGAGCATATTTCAATCCCGAGCAATGTCATGCTTACTCAGAGTGATCTGCAAAACGTTTAAGAAAAGTTGCCCGTCCTGGGAATTGAATCCTATATCCTATATAGTCTTAACAGGTGACAGCTGTGCCGTTACGTCATAAAGGCGATTTACTGTTCTAAAGTATTTAAAACATTGGTAGTAACTAAAGTCTGATCCCTCATAATGCTGTTAAAAAAAGAAAACCGGTCGTGTATTTTAAAAATAATTTTCAATTTTAAATAGCGATGCCCGCGACTTCGTCCGCGTTTTTATTATATCATTTTATTTTATACATCTAAAATAGAATTCTGAAAAAAGAAGTAGCGTCAGCAATTCCTTGTTACATCAGTTGTCTGCCAGTGAAAGTCTCGTCACAATCGAACCAGCCGCTTTAGAGATTAGCGAATAAAAACAAACATACTGACAGCCAGACAGATAATCATTCTAAGAAATATTATTTTGGTATATTAACCTTGTTTTCATTCATATGCATTTAGAAAAAGCGGTTATTTTGATTTTAGTAAGATAAAGATCTATGTAAAGAAGTACATGTTTTTTTCATTTATAATATAAATATTTTATCTGCTTCCTTTGTGATTTGCTCAATAATGTCGCAATATTCTAGAACAATCCGATAATCCGCGGCGATACGTCTTGCACTGGTACTATACATTGGCTGAATAAAACATCTTAGCTCCACAGATAGCAATTTTAGATGCTGTATACACAGAATAGCCAAACTACAAACCAATACGATAGTCCTGGTTCGTACTTCGTCATGTACGAATGAGCTTTTTTAACTTAGTTTGAAGGAAAACATCCGCAATCCGGATTCGCGTATTCAAATTGTACTGGATAATAGTTTTTATAAAATATCTATCTTTAAATAAACAAATATATTTTTAACTTTTTTTTTTTTTTTAATCGTGGGTGTGTTTTAGTATATATACTGGACTTACGAGTCGTGGATATACAAACACTCCTCTGCCTACCTCTTTAGGGATGATAGGCGTGAAGGTACTTATTTATAAAATAAGAAAAAAGACAAGCCCACAGATTTTCTTTCGCCAGATCTTCTCAGTAAGTGGCAGCGTTTCGATCGGGTGGTAGATTTTAGAGTTATATAGACGTGTCACAAAAACCGCTTGTAAGGTCTATGTGAAATATTTTCTATTGATGTGTTGATTGTGTTAATGTTGATCTGGGTCCTCTGTGTAGAAAAGACCAACTGTCGTCCCTGTTGACCCGCGGCTTCGTCTGCGTGAATTATCAAAGGGTACTTTTTTCCAACTTATTACGTAAAAGCCATGTTCATTAGAAATGTAGTCAATTAAAAAGTAATATATGTTTTATTCTCTTGTATAAGCTATATTACTGTAAAGTTTCATCCAAATCTATTTCGTTGTTTTTTATGAAAGAATGACAAACTTTCACAAACTTTCGCATTTATAATATTAATAGAATTATAGTTATTCAAGTACCCACTTAAGTTTTCAAAGACAGTCTTTAAGTAATTCAAAGCAAATCATGTTAATTAATGCTTGATTTACTATAAATAAAAGATAATTCCATCTCAAATTGTTTCAGGGTACTATGCAGATACTTTATCAGTAGCGGAGGAAATACGTGGTAACGCTACAGTGTCTGTAAAAAATGAAGCACGAGGATTTCATCTAAATAACCTCTCATATGCAGGGCCAATCGTCATGGGTTTTGGAGGTAATTTTAATTTTTTTTTAAAAACTAGCTGTTCTGCCGAACTTCGTACCGCCCGCATTTAGGGATTTGAAATATGATATTACACAGATACACATATACCGATAGACACAGACCTACCCAATATGCACACAAAATTTCATGAATGTAACAAAACAGGATAAAAAAGTATCCCAATCCTTCTCCTGGTTTTAAGCTACCTCTCCAACAATTATTAGCCGAATTAGTTCAACCGTTCTCGAATTATAAATTTCTAGTCCTTATTAAAATAATCACAAAGTATATATAAGAAATACAACCGAATTAAGAATAACCTCATTTTAAATCGATTAAAAAACAATGAAATTTTATTGCCCACTAGGTTTTATAGTAGTGGCAGCGTGTGTGATGACGTTTGAAGCCCGGGATAGCGCTGCAAAAGTGACCCCAGCGCGGCCGGCCTCGCTGCCGCGGCCGCTGCCCCGGCGCGGACCGGTCTGTGCAGCACCAGCCCGGCTTGACCAACTCGGCGTATACAGGCTCCCACACGCTCTACCTCTACCGCACGCACTACCACTGGCTACCACACACAGGCCACGACCACCGCACCATCATCATAGGTATTGTAACTCGTTACCTACTAACTTATGCCGCACTTTTCCTCGTAGCTAAAATCGGGCCTACATTATATCAATTGATAATAACGCCATCTCTCATGTTTATCTTAAACTATTATAATAAAATATCAGATATTATTTTAGTCTACTTTAAGCAATCCTTTTATAATTACATTCTTAATAAACTCCTTTAATTGCATAAATGGTGAGATTAACTTAACATTAAGATGCTGCTAAACTTACCTACTACAGCTAACGGCTGCTAGAACTACAAAAAAATTAACATTACACAAACCAAGATCTACAATTGGAAATTTAAATATCTTCAGCGTGTAGATAAGTGTATATTTCACTAACTGAAATTCTTTCAACACTATAAAAACATAATCATTACTCATTCAATAATGTTACCTTGATAATCCTAAGTCACAAATTTATAACTTCGTCATACATAAATTTATTTTATTAATCATATATAGATTTAGACATAGTTAAATTTTTTCTTTAATTTAACATTCTTTTTTTTTAATCAATATTCCTCTGTATATCGTATACAATCAAAATGTTAAACTAGTATTTTCCTTGCATGTGTCTTTTTCGTATTAAAAAAACATTAAAATGCATACCACAGACATGAAGTATGAATCGTAAAATATTTAAATGCTTACCTACACTAAATTGGATTTTCATAAAAAATGCAGTGTTAATTAATAAAGAGAATTACCTACTCGTACATTTAAATTGATAACCTGAAAGTTATTTCTACTAATAATTAACAAAAAGTATACATTCTGTTAACAAATTATACCACATATGATACAATGTAAATTTAGAATCGAATACGTAATAAGTATCGACTTATTTGTAAAATGTTTACATTTTAACTAAGTTTTCAAAAAAAGCAACATTTTAGTTAATCTTGGAAATATAAGAATAGCTTTAAAAATTATAATGGTCCAATCATAAAGTAAAAGTCCAATAAATTTCACCACAACAAAAAAAATCATCAGTAGTATGACTTCCAAAAAGTATTAAAAATACGTAAATAGGATAAACAATAAAAGCTCCATCTACTTGTTGTCTGTGGTATGTACAGAACCAGTGGCGAGAAAGCTAGAGACCGAGCTCGGTTTGGCTCTGCGCCAGATCTACGGAGCGGTAGCGCCCGTGCTACACCCTCAGTAACCGCGCTACGACGGCCTCTACGCCGCTACGCCCTCTCCGTAGATGAACCACCCCATTCAGCAGTCAGGTATTCACGCTCATTCATTTCATTTAGACCCTTTTCTTTTTTATTTTATAAATTTTGAGATTAAATGTAATATTATCGTATTAATATTTATTTTCTGATATTGAAACATAATTGTCGAATAATTAGGTTAAAACTTACAAAAATTACAATAGTTACAAATTACTAATGGTTGCAAAAACCTGTCATTAAACATCTCATTGGGCAGGCTATCTCGCTCTCCCATAGCCAGTTGGTTTTGAGTTTGTCCAATTTAGAAAAAAAATAGCAATACTATATGTTATCTCCAAATATTATTATTGGCATCAGGACGACTATAATTTTTCTTTCTGCCATAAAGTTTTGGCTTTTGCATACGTCCAGTTCGGAGAATATGGTAGCTGTTAACTTACAGAAGAACTGAGCTTCTTCATTTTTTATTTTTTCTCTGTATTTTATTATTAGATGTCAGTAACATTTTCCAAATGCCTATTTTAATATGGTGAGGTTGTCTGTTTTATAACTCCTTTAGGGCCATATATATTATCATCTGCTTATAATCTATAACGTTGTCAACTAGGGAGGGTCTAGTATTTATCAATTTTTGTAGTTAACAACATTAGAAAATGGAAAACGCATATAACTCTATAGGAGTATTAAAAAAAAGAATATTTTCTCAAATGTTTTTAAATATGATTATATTTATAAATTTGGGAAAAATACATTCACGTTATAGATACTCATAAAAATAGTAATTACAAATGCTAATTTTCAATATAAAAAGTGTTAGAGTCTTGTGCATCAATTCGCCCGGGTACTCCACTACCTTACCTATTTCAGCAACCATAATGACATTGTCACGTTCCGGTCTGGAGGTAACCGGTTAACTCGCACATCTGGCTTAACATCCCAGCCATAGGATAGCGACGCATCTACATCTATGGTGTCAACAGGCCACGGTTGTCTCTTACCATCATGAGACCCGGAGCTTCTTCGTTACTTTATCATATCGACGCTTGAAAGTCAATCATGACTAAACGACAAAAATCCGTAAATTGAGTTATATACACCATCCGACACGCCAGATTTTTCTGCGTCTTTTGGTCTACGACGAGTTTTATTGTAGCTTAGATATTGTGTTGTTTCAATGACTTTTATTATGATTTTTTCAATATAATTTTGAACTTTAAATCAATCTCCTGAAAAGTTTATTCCATGTCGCTTAGTCAATATTGCCTAATATAATATAATAATTAATAGTGTATATATGTATAAGTGAATCATTACACTAGTGCCAGTGCAGTGGAATCTGAGTGTGGGTCTCAGTCATCGCTGGCACTGGACCTCCATGCGAGCGGCGCTTGCTCGGGCGTCACTCTACGTGTGAGAGACAATACGCGCCGCCGCCCCCTCGCGCGGCAACAGAGACTGACGGAAGACATTATAGGTCTGTTACAAACTAGTACCATAGTGACCGAACTTTGTTCGGTGTTTTTTTTTAGTGTATCATATTTTTTTCGAATGGAATATAACTATGAAAATTACTTGCTGACGAAATCTGAATAATATAAAAAACCCGGGTTTTAAAGCACCCGATTTTCCGACCGAGCTATTTTAACTTCGTAAATGGTGGCTAAATTTAACTTCGTATTCTAATGATATTATATTTTAGGGTTGTTTAAATTTTTTTAAGTATTCTCGCAAAGCCCTCAGCTCTTAAGAGCTTCGCGGAGAATACTTTGAGTATCACTGTTCTATAAGATCTCGTGAAATTGAGAAAGAGTTTATAACATGTATTGTTATTTCATTTTCAGCAACCCCAGGTGAAAGTTTTATCAATATTAGTAATATTGAAGAACATCAATCACAGTAAGTATAATAAGATATGCACTGTCTTTTACCATTTCATACTAAACCTCATCGCAACGTCGCGTCTATTTTCAAACACACATATGTATTGGATAATGCACTCATTAAAACACGAGTATTTTACAAATGCAAAATATTTAGAGACATTTTTGTTCAAGCTATTTTTTTTCTAGAATAAATGAAGACCTAAGTAAAAACGCGGAAGACGTGTCCCTGTTATCAGTTCACCAAGAAAGACAGTCATGTAGTACTCCAGTTACTTTACAAGCGGTTCAAGAAGTCCAAGTTGTTATAACGCCAGCTCTATCTCCAGTTCATACAGACACTTGCATACTTATCGAAGACACTACCTGTGAACCACAACTGCCAGACGAAACATCAGAAAACATAGAAGGAAATAATGAGGAAGTGTGTACAGAAAACTAAGACGAACTGTTGCGAATGTTTTACAAAATTTTACAGTGTATGAAATGTAAACGTTATTATTAAATTAGTATTAAATGTAAGATTTCAAAAACAAGTGTTCATCCAATTTTTATGCCGACTATACATAAAAATTGGATGAACATTTTCATCTAATTTTTATGTATAGTCGGCGCCAGATTATGTGACCCGTAGCAATAGCATTGAAAACACACAGATAAAATAAGTTTAATAATACTGTTCAGTTGTGCATTTATTTTTTAGTTCAGAGATATAAAAATAAAACGAAGTGTTGTTTTGTAAAAAAATATCCCATTTCACTTTTTAAATATGGAAGTTAAAAAACTGATACACCATAACAAGAAATAATGTACTACCTAAACTAAACTTTAACTACCTACTTATACTTGGCACAGCGATAAATATATATTTAAGATTCTAAGCAAAAATTTGACTATAACGAATTATTGTCGTTTTTTGTACGCACACAAGCATTTTTTATAATATATTTTTACAATGTCAATGTGAGGGCGGCACGATCACATTAAATAAGAAAAAATAATTCTAACGTAATATTATTTATGTGATAGTTAAATTTTTGTCAATAAAGCCCAAATTATTAGAGTTGTTCCATCATTTGTTTATGTAGAATATTTGAATATCCAATTTGTATGAATATCTACAATTTATTACTAAGTAAATACGTCATCTCAACGTGCTTACTTGTATTAGCAGATGAAAAATGATATGCTCATTGGGAATGACAAGGGACATAATTATAAATTAAGGTTTTTTCTATTGACAAATACCTTGTAAATATATAAGACACAGATGTGCATTATAAAAAAACTATACAATCGAAAATTAGGTTCAACCATATTCTGTCCTTGACATTAAGTTTGTCTACAGAATTTTCGATTAGATTAATAGTGAATGTTACAATGTTTAGTATCTTATATTTCTTTATTTATTACAATAAATTATTATTACTACATTTAGACTAGGCATGTTGAGAAGTGCGACATGTATCGGTATTTATATTCCTGACTGTACTTTCCGTCGACTACAGTTGCAAAATAATGTTAAAATTTTCATTATTTTTTAACTTCTTTTTTCTAACATTTTTTAATTTTTTTTTTTTTTGTTTTATTGTATATTTTGTTTTATTGTATATATATATATTGTTTTATTGTATATATATATTTTTATTTTTTTTTAATTAATATGTCATTTGAGTTTTGGCGGGATCTAAAGAAAAAATGGACGCGGTTATTTCACAATTATTGAATTTTGTGTACATATTGATTAAAATTAGTACAATTTTGGTGATATTGGGTATAATTTTGTTCAGTTAAACTGCGCAAGTGTATCATATATTTTCTCGATGTCATTAAATCTCACCCGATGAGCTTAGGTAAGGATGCCATCGTTTTACCTAAAACCCTGACATGACTTTATGACGACTCATGACTATTTTAAACTTAATAAAAATGGCAGATGCTTATGCTCATGCCAAAAATTTAAATAATAATAATATGTCACTTGTCAATGTTTTCCTTTGAACATATAATTTGGAATAATTAAAGTGAGGAAAAGATTCTCAGCTAGATGGCACAATGATTTTTCAAATAATTTTTAAATATATTCTAACAAAACATGTGCCAACTAGCGATTGTAATAATATTACTTCTAAGTGGTTACATTTAATTGAGATTATCATTTTAATTCACAAAATAATTTGGCACGTTTATTAATAAGACTGTCTTTTCTGTACTTAAAACTTATTAGATAATATGAGTGTTTGAGTTTTTCGACTTAGGAATGTTACTCTAAAACTAAACAACCCCTAAAGATAAAAGACTGAATAAAGCGAATTTTTTAAAAGAAAATACTTTATAAATCACGTAAAATAATAATATAACAAAGACTTTAATCTACAAACCAGTGTGGTTTTATATTTAAAAAAGTTACGAGTGTATTTTTAATATTTGTACCTAAATACGAGTACATACTTTATATACAAATGTAGTTCTATAAACTTTGGCACCTTCCAATGTTAAATTAGGTTGAATATTTTTTTCAAGGGTTCCATAATACATACTAGAGAAGCATCTAATAAGAGGTCAGATCAATGAGATTACGTATTTTTTATGGGATTAGACAGAGAACAGGCATACGGCTCTTCTGATAAAGAGACAACCGTGGCCTATAGACACCACAGATTTGGAAGGTTGTCGCTGTCCTGTGGTCAGGCTGTAGATCGTAATACAGCAATGTCATGGCTGCTGGAATAGGTCAGCTAATGTTATATTTATTATTACTAATAGCTGACCCGGTGAACTTCGTTTCACTGGATACATGAACACCAATCAAACGTTTGATAGGTAGGAACAGTTTGTTTGGGAAAATTAAATTGTCGTTTTTAGTATTTTCCTTGCAATTTGGTTATATTTTCTCATCGTTTAAACCTTTCCTGGACTTCCACGAACGTTTCAAGACCAAAATTAGCCAAATCGGTTAAGCCGTTCTCGAGTTTTAGCGAGACTAACGAAGAGAAATTCATTTATGTATATATAGATAGATAGATAGATTGCTAGCTACTAAGAGTAGACAAATATAATCAGAAAGCTTCGAACTGCTAAAATACCGAGATTTACACGTGTTATTGACTTAGGTATAGTCATTATTACAATAACAGATTATATAACGCGTTATTCTTATACAATCGATAACGAAATTATTGAATTCTTACTCATTCTGTTATTGCTGTTGACTGTAGTTATTACGAATAAGAGTAAGAGAGGTAGTAAAAAAAAGCATCTCGCTTCTTTGACTACGATTTTGTACGATTAACTAATAGTTAATAATATAATAACAGTTTATGACAACAGTTATTGAAAAATAACACAACAGTATAATTCAATATTGGCATATATAGCCGTTATTGCCACCTCTAGTTATTGTAAGTCAACCATAAAAGATAGACATAATATGCTGTCGTGGGATATTTTTTATTATAATTTTGATTCTGTGTACTTTTAACCATTAAGACTGCACACGCGACGGAAGTTTAAAAAATGAAGAACCTAACTTTTCCCGTTTTCCCAACATTCACCACGCAGCTCCTATTAAATGTAGCGTGATGAAAAGTATACTATAACCAGCTCAGGAGTATGAAAAATAATTGTTCCAAGTTTCGTTAAAATCCATCGACTAGTTTTTGTTTCTGTAACGGTTATAAAGACAGACAGACAGACAACAATTTTACTAATTGCATTTTTGGCATCAGCATCGATCCCTAATTACCCCCTGATAGTTATTTTGGAAATATATTTCAAATACAGAATTGACCTCTATACAGATTTATTATAAGTAGGTAATACGAGTAACATACATAGTAGGTACATCTTAGTCATCTATTGTTTTTTAGATCTGATTAAGTTTTTTAGTTTTCAAATTAATAAATTATATCGTTGTAAACTATATTTCTATTTTATGTAATTAACTTCTAAGCACCACCGATGTATTGTCTTCACTACGTAGGGTAAACTAAGTAGGGAGTAAACGTTTACTGGCATTTTAGTTTACCTTTGAACATAATTTTGCGCAATAAAAAATTTAAATAACTAATTAATATTGGCATTAAATCGCTTAGATTTTTAACGGGCTGTTTATCGCTTTAATCTAACCTTTATTAAAGGACCGATACTGTACTATCACCGCCCATTGCCAAGTTTGTTACTTTGAATGGACAAAGGCACTCGAGATGCAAAAATAATGTGATATTATCTTAGTTGTTATCTTAGTTTCAAGTTTCATGCAATCAATAGTGTATTCAAAAATTAAATTAAAAAAGCCTCGTTAGCCTAGAGGAGCCTACTTTAACTTAGGTAGTCCAGGTTCTAACCCCGACATGTACCAATGAGTTTTTATAACTTAAATAAATGTTGCTCCTGCTCTTATGGTGGAGGAAAACATTGTGAGGGAACCGGGGATTTGTGCCCGATATGGCGACGAACTTGCCACCTTTCACATCCTGAGACTTAATATCCATGACTGAGTGTAAAACCTTTCGGGGCGTAATTTCTATAACAAAAAGTGAATGTATGTCTTACAAGACATGATGTCGAATAGTGATTAGAATCCTTTCTCTCTTTAGTGGACGAAATTTACGAGTGGGTAATACTAGCAACAACTTCACTAAAAATCTAATCTTGATTACGCTTCGGACTGCCACATCACTCAGAAAAAAATACTAAAACCAACAAGCACCTCAAGTATATCAATATTTATTTTACCGCGTCTACTTTTGATTTGAAGATTTTATTTTATTTTTTGTTTCAGATAAAAGAAACGAGATATGAAGATGCTATCAAAGCGTTAAATGACGCAATGAACTTCAATCCAAATAGAGCTGGATTGTCGCTATTAGGATACTGTTATTACAGAACTCAATTATTTGTAGAAGCGGCCAATTGCTATGAACAACTATCAGCTATGCATCCCGACGTTCCTGAATATAGATTATATTTTGCTCAAGCCTTGTATGAAGCATCCATGTATGATGAAGCCTACAAAAACACCACACAGATAACGGCACCTGAATTAGAAACTAAAGTAATGAAACTGCAAGCAGCTATTAAATACGGTGAAGAAGATACAATTACAGCAAAATCCTTAGTAGAATCTTTTTCAACAGACGATGTAGACAAAGACATAAATCTTGGATGTTTGTTATATAAAGAAAATCAGTACGAAGAAGCATTACAAAAGTTTGTGAGAAGCCTGAACATTTTGGGCTTTAATGCTCATTTACATTACAACGTAGCACTGTGCTATTTTCGACTAAAAGAGTACCCACAAGCTTTGAAGCACATCACACTTGTCATAGAAAGAGGAATTCGTGATCATCCAGAATTAGCAGTAGGTATGCAAGCTGATACGTCTGAAGTGAAATCAGTTGGTAATACTTTGACTTTGCATGAAACGGCACTTACAGAGGTATTTAACTTGAAAGCAGCGATTGAATACCAATTAAAAAATTTAGAAGCGGCTCGAGAAGCGCTCTCTGATATGCCACCAAGACATGAACATGAATTGGATGCAGTAACACTGCACAATTTAGCTCTCACATCGATAGATGTTAAGCCAAACGATGGTTTTGCAAAGCTTCATTTTTTACTTCAACAAGATCCCTTTCCTTCAGAAACATTTGCTAATCTACTATTACTTTACTGCAAATTTGAATACTATGACCTAGCAGCAGATGTTTTGGCCGAAAATGCCCAATTCACTTACAAATATTTGACACCTTATCTTTACGATTTTTTAGACGCCATAATAACTAGCCAAACATCACCTGAGGAAGCTTTTCAAAAATATGAAGACATCGCGTCTAAACACGCTGAACAATTAAGAAAACTAACAAAAGTAGTTCAAGAAAGTCGTTCTCAAGGTGACAATGATCAAGTTAAGAAAGCAGTTGTGGAATATGAAGAGGCTTTGGAGCGATATATTCCAGTTGTAATGGCTCAAGCAAAAATATATTGGGACATGGAAAACTTTGGACAGGTTGAAAAAATATTTAGAAAGTCTGTTGAATTTTGCAATGAATCAGATATCTGGCGCTTGAATGTCGCTCACGTGTTATTTATGCAGGAAAGTAAATACAAAGAAGCAGCAAGCTTTTACGAGCCAATTGTAAAAAAGCAATATGATAACATTTTAGAAGTAAGCGCAGTTGTTTTAGCTAATTTATGTGTATCTTATATAATGACTTCACAGAACGAAGAAGCTGAAGATATAATGCGTAAGATTGAAAAAGAAGAAGAACAACAGATTTTCGAAGATCCACAAAAGAAGTTTTATCATCTGTGCATAGTTAATTTAGTTATTGGCACATTGTATTGTGCTAAAGGTAACTATGAATTTGGAATTTCCAGGGTAATTAAATCACTCGAACCTTTCAATAAGCGTTTGGGTACTGATACATGGTTCTATGTTAAAAGATGTTTCGTATCTTTCCTTGAAAACCTGGCAAAACATTTGATTGTCGTAAAAGATAACACTATTAAAGAATGTTTGCAGTTTTTAGAGGGATGTGAAACTTATGGTAGACACGTAAGTACTGTCATCGAAAGCCCACTGCAAGAAGACGATGTAAATAACAAGGCAAAGCAAACAGTCACTTACGAAGCCAGACTTCTCCGATACATGTTTTACAAACTACGCAGTATTGACGACTCTGTAATGATTAACAAATATGAAGATTTAAAATAAACCCATTCAATACTATTTATTAAACTTACGCGTTCCGTAATTAATTAGTAATAAATAGTAAATAAAATAACTATAAGTAAAATCAATGTATGTCCCTATGCATGCTGAGATAATTAAAACTATGCAACGGATTTTGATAGGGTTTATTTAATACTGATTAAAGAAATTCGTGCGAAGCCGTGCGAGTCGCTAATCAATCTATACAAATAAATAAAATTGGTGTGTAGGTATGTACGTAATATTAAAGGAACCGCTTTTTACTAAGTGCATATGTATATTTACAAGGTGTTATATATAGGTACCAAATTATGTATATATAGGTACCAAAACAACATTTTTTAAAATGTTTGTCTGTCTGTTTGTACCCGCTAATCTTTGAAACGGCTAGAACGATTTTGACGGGACTTTCGCTGGCAGACAGTTAATTTAATAGGAAACGACTGGGGCTACTTTTATTTTAAAATTTTATTTTAAAAATCTATAAAATAAATCAAAACGCGGACGAAGTCGTAGGCACAGCAGCTAGTAATAAAATAAATATAATCATCGCCTCTTTAGTCGTAGAGTAGAGCCGGTGACTGACTTTGATGCACGAGGCCCTGGATTTGATTCTCGGTTTTTAAGGTATTCTTATAAGTTTTTGCAGTTTATCTGAAAAACAACTTTGAACGAGATTGGATTTTTGCCCGATATGGCGACGGACTTGCCACATATCGCACCATGGGCCCTAAGCTCCTAACATCATTGTCGTGGGTGCATGTCCGTATATCTGCCTACCTTGTCGGGGATATAGGCGTGACTATATTTATTTTTTAATTTTATAATAAACTTACCTGTTGGAATTGCCTTTTTATTTGGACCTGGTTTCCTAGCATCTTTATGTTTAAACACAAAAGGTCTCTCATGTCCAAACGAAATTGATGCAATAGGAACAGTAGGGTCCAATTCCGGCTCGTTGTCTCTGTGTTCTCCCATATGATCATTGCCATCCTTGTATCTTAATTTAAAAAATACTCAATTTTTTACTTTGAACAATTATTGCAAATAAAGTTTAGAATTCATAGCTAAGTATTACAATCCAGCTTACATATTGTGTGTATTCATTTGTGATTGAAATCTGTTTTAATTTATTCAGGGTTCAGTAATGTGCGACAGTAAAAGCCATAGAATGTACGTAATTACATATACGTAGTTACGTAATAATATTAGATTTCCCCCGTGTTGGTCCGGGTCCACTATTACCAGTTGCCTCCTTACTAGGGGTCGCAAACCGGTATTCGAAATTTAGAAAATACCGGGATACCGGGCCAAATTTAGGTCTAAATAATAGCGGTTTTAATTTCACAAAAACCGGTATATTCGGTATTTTCGGTATTAACAAAACAAATAAAATACAAATAGAAACAGAACAAGCCAAAAACCTTGTGTCGATGAAATTTTGTTTTATTTAGAAAATAAATACACACGTAGATACATATCATCTCGCCAGGTACCTTGTGCAGTAGGCAGAGAGCACTGAGTGCTAAGTGTCATGATCCCTGCACACTTGCCTAACTTCCTCCACGTTCATTAATCTCTTCATAGAAACTTGCCGGTTTAGGAGGCTTTTGGCACCACCCTTGGATAAAACTCGAACTATTTGGTCTTTTGACAATCCAAACGAAGTCTCCCCGGGTACCTACATCCATCCACTTTCGCATTGTATATCTGTTTAGTGAATCTTTCATCTTTCATTCTTTCATTCTTTCTACCCTTTCATTCAATCCCACTCTTTATCTGATCACTCTATTACGAATGCGGTCTGCGAGCGTTACTCCACAATTTTGCGGTGCGCACGCATTTCGATCGCTTTTATCCTACTTTTGTGCTGCTTCTGATAAACCCTACTCTGACTCCTATAACGTAACGTTGGGATAAGCACTGAGTTGTGCAAATCTAGTCGCTTTTAAGTAAGTAGTTTACCCAACATTCCACTCACTCTATTACCAGCACTCACTTTCGTTTCTACGTCTACGGTGTACCTTCCATCCCTGCTAAAAGCACTACCAAGA
>DVZL01000593.1:0-22068 GCA_018236625.1 Lasaia peninsularis
ACTATTTCGATGAGTAAAATATTAATTTAATCTATAGTTACCGAGCCACAGCAACGCGTGGCCGGGTCAGCTAGTTAATATTATAAAGTAAATGTATTTGTATAATAAATATAGTATTATTTATTGTGTATAAATTTGTATAATATTTATTATAGACTTGCATACGTTCTCAGATTACGCAAAGTGTTTATGTGTGTGTATGTATAATTAATATATGTAAAGCTAATTATTAATTTATAAAATGTATCTGATTACTAAAATATCTACTTGACGTTATATTGCACCAATCAAAGCAGTATAATGTTTTCAAACTTGTTATTTACAAAATTAACTTACCTACCAAGACATTACTAAGACATTTGATTTTTGTTTATTACTATGTGTAATCAATCACAGAAAAAATAGTCGGAACATCATTACATAGTATTAAACAAAGTAGCTTTCCGCTGTCTGTCCCTATATATACTTAGATTTTTAAAACTACCCAACGGTTTTATATCTTGATAATAGAAAGCTAATTGAATAGAAAGGTTTACATATTATTATGACATGCATAATATATACTATTGCAAAGCCGGGGCGAGTCGCCAGTCCTATATATAGCAATTTTGTGTCACAGTGTTTGTGGTCACATTTGTCAGAAAGAACTCGATCGATCTTATCACATTGGTTTATATGTATCTATTTGGTAGTTATTAGAAGTGATCTTAGATTTCATTCTAGGTTATGCCGCGTCAGCTACTATATTGTATAGACAAGTCAACATTTTTTTATTCAAAATAGGATTGTTTATAATCACGTATGAATATATTTTCAACGAAATTGGTATAATTTCATTAAAAGAATAACAAAAAAATGTTTATAGGAAATATTTTTTTTAATTTATTATCAACAAAGATTACAATATAAGAAACTTTACATCATACTGAGGTTCTTATAAGATATTTTTTAATATTTACGTATATTAAAAGAAAACAATTTTAATATTATTTTCGTATGCCTTGCCGAATAATATGTATATATTTTCTTCTAAATACAATTTAAGCTTTCAGCATATTGTAAGGATGTGGTATAAGGATGTCGTTACCCTGTGGCGTGGCTGTTAGGGCTGATTTGCTAACCTACCGGCTATCCTATCCTCTGGACTGGAACACGACAATGTCACTATAGCGGCAGGAATAGTAGGAGTCTTACCTCGCCGTAACTCACTTCCAACTTGAATTGGAGGTAAAGTTTTTACCAATACCGTCATCAGACAGGCAAACTGCATAATATAATGTTTAACTGTATTATAATAGACCTTTTACTATGTCAAGTGATAGGAAAGGCTTTGTATACTTAAACTCAAAGTTAAATTTCTATTTATGCATAATACGTTCCCATTTTTTGTAACTATTATGGCGTCAGCCAAATAATTCTCCTGATGACGCTTCGGTTACGAAGCATAACGTACATTGAGTGCATAGTGGTTGTGTGTGGGTTGATCGGATATTACTTGCGGTCTACGACTTCAGGTAAGCACCTTTCTTGTACTACAAATAGGTATAGTCTGATTAGTTTAAGCACGCTACACAAGTCACAATTATTTTCGCGGAATTTGCAAATTAATTATTTTATTTGACTACGGAATTCCGCAAAGTAACGCCTGATTCCATCAATTAGACTAATATTCTTTTGTTTGTGAATTGTTTAAATGACTTTTGTATTTAGTTTTAAGGTGGTCGCGATTCACTTGCGTATAATCTACATATATTTAAAAGATAATTTATAAATAAACATCTTTAATTATTACTTTTTCTGACTTAAAACATTTCAAAATAATAAAATAGCACGAAATATTATATACATTTTGATAACATCAAGTCATACATATATCGTAATCTACTGGTTTGACGGAAAATGAAAGCCCTTTCGTAAACATACATCAACTTTCACTTAATAGGCATGTGTGGAATACGTTTGTTATATTGTATTTGAGTGATAGTGAAGTTGAGACTACAAATTTTTGAGCTTTTAAATATTGGTACAAGGATGTGACGATAACATAACCTCATAGTAAAACAATAATAAATCACTACTTGCTTTTATTTAGTGCTAGAGTAGGTGGTAGAGTCCTACAGCTCGCTTGTATGGTTATCGGCGTGTTCCGTTTTTGTAAGTGGACCGGTTAAATTTACTGATGAGATTTAACGTCCCACTTTCAGCTAAGTTACAAATTAACACCATACTTGTGTTTTAATACCACAAAATCTGCCTTTAAATGAACAAAATATGCTCGTTTCTGACAGTAAAACAAAAATCCATGCATAATTGTTAAGTCACCGGACTTTTCTTTTCACCGGAAAAGCAACAATGTTTAACTTTAAGTCAACAAACTTTTCACCCGAAAAACAGCTCTTACAGTTTCTTAATGGTATGGATATTACTGGGACAAACTTTCTGCAAATAAATTGTAGTGATTTCACAAATCGAGGATAAATTCTTTATGAAATCAAATGTTTTTTTTTATATCAAGCCTTCTATGATGCTATAGAAACATCTAACTACTGATACCAGCTATAGATCTATAGCATATAGATCTATGGTAGCATATAGATCTATAGATCTATAGCATATAGATCTATGGTAGCCGGTGAATACCTTGAAGCAGTTGCTGATAGGAATAAGTGAGGTGGTGGACCATATAGAATTTAGGTAATGGTATTTAAGTAATAAAAAATATGTATGTCTATTCCTCCAATATACGACTAGAAGAAGCACAGACAAGATCTCAGAAAGAATCGGACTCTATCTTGAGCTCTGCTTTTCTGAATGGCAAATAGGACAGTCATATTTAAATGAGCCTATATAAATATAGCAAAAAAATCGATATATATTTTCAATATATACCTAACAGTAAATTTCTTGCATATTAAGTTCTGAAAAAAAAAATCATGCCATGTCTGAATACGCTTTTTTATTAATAGTATTGGTAGTTCAAATTAACAGGTCTATCGTACTTTTTAATTGTATGTGGTGAAGTTTTATAATTGGTAAATAGTTTACAAAAACGTTCCTATCTCAAATAACAAGTTTTATGCAAAATTTATTCATTAAAATGGTAGTCTAATTTAGGGCACTGATACCTAAACAAACGTTTATTAGTTTGATTTTTGCTAAATAAATGTAAAAGTTGATTTTAAAACATCAATACACATAAAATTGCAGAATATTACGATAATTTCCTAAAAAATAAGAAAAAAATGTGCAAGCGAAAATGGATTTCGAATGAATTAGAAACAAAAAAAGTAAGTAATGAAAAAAATCTCTAAAGGTAATTATTTAAAAAAATATGTTAATTTTGGTTTCAATTTTTAATTAAAATTTACTTCCTTTTAAAAATATTATTTACGTAATATTAAATTTTTACTATTTTTTCAATTATGTTCAAAGTTTGTAGATGACAATACATATTTTTTTAGTCTAATACAAATTTTACTGTCAACATTAAATACAATTATTATAAAAAATATTTAAATTAATTTTGCCAAGCGAGATATTTTAATAATATTTACATACCGTGTGTTGTCATTTTTTTAATTTGTTTTAATATCCCCATGGTTATTTTAAAAACGACCACAATCACTTCACTTTCTTAAATCACGTTGCGTGTCCGTTACCAGCGACAAGACTGTCGCCGTCCGATGAAACTAAATGTTAGATAGTGCTTTCTTAGTCGACTCCCGCCAAAAAATGTATGCTTCAATGATTTACATTAAGACGACGCTTGATTAAAACATATTAGTTAATCTGATAAGACAGTGAACAAGCACATGACTCACCTGAAGGCAAGAGACAACCGTGGACTATAGAAATTATTGATGTAATAAATGCCTAGGTGTTAGCCCCAATGTGCAAGTCTAGTTGCTATCTTACCCACCGTACCTTAACAGGACAGTCATTATGTAATGACCTATTTAACCTACTCTCTTCTTTTATTGCTGCCCGGAAGGGAGCTGGGGATGGTTTACTCTATTAGAGCGCCCAGACGAACATGGAGAAACTGAATATATTCATAATTTCTATTGATTTCAGATAACTTACATCGACGCAAAAATATTTTACAAGATTAAAGATATACACAAATATTAAATAATGAAACTAAAAATTAGATGTATTGATATTTGAAATTCTAAAAATAAGGCTTCGCTGTTTTAATGGTGTCATATTCAAATTGTTTTTATCATTCAAAACCTTCCCGAGATATTACAAGTGGCATCTTATATTTTAGTAATCAAAATATGATCTCATATGCAGAAAAAGATTGGTACCTACTTTTTAATATTTTCCCTACATTGCGAACGTTGTTACTTACTGTAAGGCAAAGGTGCGTAAACATCCGGATATATATTTGTTCTGTTGACCCACTCGGAAAAGTCATGTATGGTATGACGATTTTCCTGCGGTGATGTATAACCAATGTGTTTTTCTTGAATTTTCACTCGCATTACTAAGTCATCCGAAGATTTCACAGGCGTTTGTGTGTGTGTGCATGTGATTTTATTATTTACTTCATTGTCATGTACGGAAAGATCCTCTTTCGACTCACATTTGTTGTCTTCAAGTAACATTTTAAATTTATAATCATCAGTCAAAGCATCCGTATTAAATACTTCCTCTAATGGTGTATTAAGAGACTTTATGCATTTTTGTATATTCGAAGTTTCAATATTTATCTCATTAGAATCACCACTCCTTAGACTATCAGAATCATATTTTGTGGTCGATTCATTTGGGCTATTTTCCTTTGTAAAATATGCGCTATCGTAGTTTTTATCATCCACCTCTTCGCTGTCATCATAAAATAAATTTTTCTTCACGTACTTGTTAAGAGCTTGAAGAGATTTCGATAAAGAACCTGACAGCGGAATATTTTCAATAACGTTGTCACCGTGATGAGATCTTGCATTTTCATGGATAATAAAGCTTTCTTTTTGATTCATTTTGATTGAATATAATATTTTATTTTAATCACAATACATCACAGTTAAGCTGTCTGAACATTACTAACTTAAGATAAGACGGATAACATTTATCAGTGCGAAATAATGATAACACTTGGTGATAACATTTAACACAACATATAGATATTCCACATAATTGATTATAAACACAACATGGTAATGCAAAACATGAAACATAAATATAATCTTTTTAAGAACAGGACGAACTACGAACTGATTACTACTACAAAAACTTTACCAACAGGTTTTGACAGCGCTCCGAAAATCTCGTCGACCTTAACATTCACAAGCAAACAAATAGGTATATAGGCGTAAGATTGTTAAAATATATTAGTCTTCAGATTAATCACATCAATGTCGGACTTATTGGGCCTAATTGTCGTATTTTTCGTATTACAGATTTTTTTTGTATTTAAGTGTTGTTACCAAATTATATTTTTTAAAATACTGAAGTTTTATCAATATAACGTGTTATCCAAAAGCAGTAAATGTGCGAATTAAGTAAAATAATAATATTTTATTTGTCAATTACGATATATTTCTGAAAAATAATATCTGACACAGTAATATTTTACTAACCATTAAAATTAATGTTTAACTCCATCACTATATAATTAGTTATATTTATTTTATTTTTATTTTAAGTACGACATTTACCTGAATCAGAGAAGCTTCCACGCGATGTACGACTAGGTGGCACCGGTGCAGAGTCAGTGTCTATTATAATAACAAAAATTATATTTAGTAAGGAGTAAAATAAAACAAAATTTTAAATTATTTACAAGCTGAATTGGATGTCTGTCATATATCAACTCTATATTATAATTATCGAAGCCTAACCTGTAATAAATAAATATTTATTATAATTTAAACCTAATATTCTAGTATAAGCATTTTTTTTATGATTGCTGTAATTCATACATTGATTGAACTACCAATTTCTTTTCTATATAGGTATTTACTTTCAAACTTGTGATTTCAATTTGATATAAAACAGACATTGCAAATGGTTTATGTACATTTTTATTTACACTTAAAAACAGTTTACTCCATTATTAAAAAATGATGAAACATAAAATAACCTTGAAATGTGACAGTATGACGCGATGGCGTGACAAAGGTCGTCGCAAGGCGGTAGGGCCACGCGGCGGGCGGTGGTCGGGGAGGCGTTCGAGGTGGCTCGTAGCGACTGACGGGTCTGTGAGCTAATGGATCAAAAGCTTGTTTTTCTAATGTTTCATTTTTTAAAATAGAATTTAAGTTAATAGGCTCTTTAGAAGATAATTGTTTGATTTGCTTTTTGACAGGAGACGTACGCCCCCGAACAAATGTTTTCGGATTTGTAGCACTTCTGTTATTATCTATAGGCTTTGGGTATTTGTGTGCTATCCATGGTCCTGCAAGATGCAGTTCTATATCTTTGAGTTCTCTAACATCTGGCGCAGAAGTATAAATTTGTCCAAGTATTGACATGGTTTCGAATTTTCGTCTCATTCTTTCTACTTCGCCGGGTCGACATTCTAGGGCTTCTTCTGCTGATCGAGAACGAGTCGTAGTACGCTTGCGGAGTGCAGCTAATTTTGATATGATATCAATGTGTGGCATAAATCTATTTGTATGACGAAGTGGTATACGACCTACTGTTGCAAATGGTTTGTACCTTTTTTGATGTATTGTATCTCTCTCTATCATTGGCCAATTATTTTTAAATTCGTTTCTAGCGATTTCCGGGTCACTGCGATGTCTTCTTAAAACTGTAGTACTCGAAGGCGGCGAATCAAATCGTCTTGCCAGACGTCGAACTTGCCCTCTTTTGGAATAATCAAGACATATTCGCCAATACTGTGCACGATCGGGCGACGAGCTTCGACTACGCCATAATGTCTCATCGCTAGAAAACGGTAGCGTGTCAAGCGCTTGTGTATCGCTTACGTTTACTTCCGAATGCGGCGAAGGCGATCTTGAATATAAAGTAGGCTTTGAGGGAAGTGACATAAATTTATTTTTTTCACTTTCGCCAAAGAGTTCTTTAATATTCGTACAAGATTGAGATTGACATATTTGATTATTTTCAGTCTCAGATTTTTTTAGATCGCAAACTTTTCCATCTTTTGTTTTATGTTCAGGGCTCTCTCCGGCGCGATAAATAGTCTTATACTCATTTGTAGACTTTTTTACAGATTCAAAATATTCTACTTTTTTTTGTACTTCTTTCTTGTCACCTTTATAAATAACAGTCTTATTGGAAGAAACATCAGAGCTGCCCGTTTCGGTTTCGCTGGACGATACATTTAAATTATCTCTTTTTTCTATTTTTTGAGTATCATAATCTTGACTTGGTACAACTTTTATCTCGCAGTCTTCTTTTAGATGTTTATATTGTTGTGCACTTGGTATTATCACGTTACTGTGATATTCACTTTTTGATGAATCTTTAGTGTTACTTTTATTTAAAAACGATGTATCATATTTACGTATTTTATTTAATATTTCTTTGCTTATCGTTTGGGAAATTTTTCTCTTTTCATTTTCCGAAAGTGACATTTGTAATTTATTAACATTATTCTTCATTTCTTTTTCGGAATGAACCGGCGATACGATAGCTGCTATCGACTCAGATTTTGCTAAATCTTTTGGAACAGGAGTTAATCTAGGGCTAAGAGAAGTACATCTGACGTAAAGGTTATCAGATTTTTTCAAATTTTTGACATCATCAACCTCTACAGTATAAGATTCTTCTTCTTTAGGCATTTTGGATTCTAATTCTTTACTATATATTGCATTAAGTTGATTCTTTAACGCTGCTACTTGATCCATTGACAAACTGCTCCATAATCGACTACCAATGCCAATTTTCTTTCGCAATTCTTGAAGGGAATCGTGATGTAATATAAGGTTTGGTTTATACTTTTGGTAGTTATCATAATTAGGTTTATGCTTTTTATTTATATCAAATGCGGTTTCTGCTACACTTTTTCCTCTCCATAGAGGTTTATATGTATCTTTAGATTTGACGCTTTCTAATTCAAACAATTCTTGTGAAGATTTTTGCTGAAACTCTACTTTTAAATCTTCTACTGACTTTTCTTTGATTTTGAGGCCTCTTTCTTTTTCAAAATTCCATCTAAAATCTTTTATATCCCTAGGATAAAAGAGGATATCATTTTCCTGTTGTGCTTTTTTAAGTTTACTGTACAAATTATTTAATTCCTCTTCAGCTCTTTCTATACTTCGGATTTTTTTCCAGCGATCGAAGTCAATAATTTCTTCATCTTTTTTCCTAAATAGGACATCATTGATCATAGTAGTTTTTTCAAGTTCTGCTACTCTTTCAAGATAAGCGTAATATCGATTAAGTTCTCGAAATCTCTCTGACCTAGTTCTAGTATTGTTAATATCTTTGATATACTCATCATAATCTGGGTCATTATCATACAAATTAGTTTCGCTTTTAGTTTTCTTGGCCAAATTAGCTGTTGACACCTTTTTCTTGACATGATCTGCACTACGGGTACGTATTTCTTTTTTTGTTGTTAAATCTAGTTTATTAGTGGCTCTAGCAAGATGTATACGACGATAAGAAGGAGATCGAATAGACACCGGTGAAGTAGATTGACTTCTGCTATAAGTTTTACTTTTTATTACTTTAGGTGAAACAGGTCGTGATGTTTGAGAAAAAAATAGCGTTGTAGGTGTTTTACTTTCGGTATTATTATAATAACATGTTTTGTATTTGTTAGGTGACTTATTGTCGCTGACCGAAAATTTCATAGTAACAGGTGATAAAAGTTTTAAATTAAACTGTAAATTTTCATCCCTTCGGTTACTGTGAGTGAATGATATCGGTGACTGGTAACGTTTTTTCTGAACTGATAACAACTTAGGTGGTGAAACTGAGCTTCTTGTAGAATCTAACTTTTTTGGCTGTTTATAAAAATATACCGTCGGTGAAACAGGACGAGAGGTCTGTGAAAAGTATAGTTTATTACGTGGAGGCTCACTTTTACTTCTTATAGTGGTAAGAGATGATGTGGAACCTAATTCACTGTTAGTCGCTTTTAAGCTCTCAAACTTGCGAACGATACCGTCCATTTTACCTGGCCATGATATAGAGCGGTTAGTCTCGAAATATATTGGACTAGGACTTCTATCATGTAAAATAAATCGAGAAAGTGAAACGGGTTTCCGGTGAGTAAGATATGTGTTTAATGGAGTTGAATGCGTAAAATATGTATTTGCTTCTGGCAAGGATTGAAACAATTTTGCTCTTTCTAAAACCATGCTAGTATTATTGGATTCAGATGCCACATTATTGAAAGGTATTCCTGAATCTTTAAGAAAAAGGTTTTGAAAAAATGAATCAGAGACGACAGCATCACGCGTTTTTTTTATGTCTAGACTTCTAAAGCCAATACTATTATAGCCTTCTTCTGAACACAAATTTAAATTGTAGTCGCTACCTTGATAGAATTCTTTTTGTTTATGGTAAAATTCTTTTGGTTTTATAACTCTGATTTTTGGTTCTTTTACGATCTTATTAATATGTTTGGAGTTTTTATTAAATAAGTCATGAGAATTACGTTTATTTCCAATATTTTCTGATTGCCGTTTTTTCTTCAGATCTGTTATAACAGCTGTTTTTATTTGGTTTATCTCTCTTTTGTTTGTTGAAGGTATATTAGGAGATGACTTCGACATAAATAGAGTTTTAGGTGAGTCAAGTTTTGCTACACTAGGTTTGAATTTCGATAAACACAAACTTGATTTCACAAGTGAATCGGTTTTCTTATTTTTTTGAATTTTTTCCGAAGTTCGAGTCATGTCTCTACTTCTATGAGTGACAGGTACAGTTGACGATAATTTTGTAGTAATTGATTTGGATTTAGTAGACATATTTTTGGAATCCAGTGATTTTGAGTCTTTTATGGCACTTTTTATTTTTGAAACGTCGATGCGTTCATTTCTTTTTTGAGAACTCCATAGTTTATCCAGGGTAGTTACTTTATCTAATATATTTGTAATAGGTGTCTTCCTTCCCACACCACCTTGCACTACCACAAAAGTATTTTCATTTTTATCTCGACGTGTGTTAGGATATTCTGTGGGTAATAAAGTTCGTCTAGGAGAACTGAAACTACTGGTTCCACATGGTTTAGAATTTTTATTAGGAGGTTTGTTGTATGTAGCTTTGGTCGTGTTTGTAAATTTTGTTCTATTTATTGCTGGTGGGGCAGATGTCGACATTACTCTATTTTTGGTTAATGAATTGTTATCCACACGTTTCTTCAAAATAACGTGAGTGTTTTGTCTTGTAAGTTTATGACTTATTTTATCTCTGAGAAAATCCACGTTAGATTGATCACTTACAAACGAAGGCTTACAGGTACTTGAAACTGGTTCTGTAGAAGCCACCAACTTAAGTGTACGGCTGTTTTTTGAAGAAACTCTGCGAGGTGGAGCCGGTGGATTTATATCTTTAAATTTTTCCGAGTCCTTATTTAGTTTATTTTCATTTGAATTTTTCTGAATAGTATGCACAGGGTAACATATTATCTCGGGAACATTCGGAAACTTCTTGTGCACTCTTATTTTCGTTAGAGTAGATGTCAATGGTATGTATTCAATCTCAGTTTCATCTGTGAAATTGTAATCGTCTTTCATTTGTTAAGTCTTCTTGGCTACCTTAAGCGTGAATTAAAACGTGACTCGTGTGCTCCTGTTGTAAACAAACACGTGTAAAAGCATTTTTTGTGATATTTTGTAACTACAAGTGTACTCTTACGTGTCTAATTGTTCTATAGTGTTTATTTAATATTGGAGTCTACTGTATTCATGCAATTACCTTCATGTTACTTTTGTCCCAGCAGCTTGGTTAAAATCATGCATAGTAATTTAATAACAGACTTACCTCAGATGAATATCGTTAGGAAATGATGTATATATTAGAGCGCATCATAAACTGTCATTCCCAAAGCGACCTTGCCCGATAATAACCCAGTAACAAACTATATTACCTAATAGGTCTACATAGCTTGGTGCACATACAGCTTAATTGTATTCTAAATAAAAAACGATAAAATTGTAGGTCAGAAAAACTGAAAGTTAAGTTGAATTAAAGTTTTTAATTTATAATACGAGTACAATATTGGTCTTCATTTCTATCACCTTCTACGACCTTATATAACAACAATACTAGATTTTTAATAAATATTACAAACGAACGCTGTAATTTTACACTATACGAAAAATTAGTATGTAAAATGAGTTCAACAGAATCTCTTTCAAATATAAAATCAGTTTTGTTATTACAATTATAAATACTGTTATGGTTTGTTAATTGACATCACCGTCATTAAATACATCTATTTGTTTATAATTTCTTCTATATACATATTAGTAAATAATAAATATGAACCGCCACCGTGATACATTTATTACATGCCTTATTATATATAATTAGTTCACCAAATAAATAACACGTAGATTAATTAACTCTAATTAAACTTATGACAGATATTAGCGACACAATTAATATAAATGTATAAATTTAGTCAAATTACAGTTTAAAAACAAACAACGTGTTTACATTTATATTAATTACATATTTTAATGTTAAATTAGTTTTAAAACAAAATAAGTTTGGCCTCTGACTTTCTTTCACAACTCTTTTAAGTATGTTTATTAAAATCATCTATTTGTGGCTAATATTGAGCGAGATGTAGCAACGAGTATACTTAATTAGTATTTTTTAATAGAAATCTACTGATCATTATTGTCTTAGACATATTATGTAGAATTTTATCTCTAATTTTTTTCTTTGTTGTTGATTTGAGGCATTAACTGAATTTTATAATTATTCTTAAAATAAAGAGTGATAAATATATAATGTGGAAAATCCACAAATTTATTTAACCCTACTTATATGTATACCTTTAAATGTAAGAGTATTGGGAGTTTAATATTCTAAATCTAAAATTTAAATTCTTATTTTAAATGACATTATCAATAATATTTTTTTCAAGTTCAATATCCACTTCACAAATCACAATATTATAAGAAATAGAAAATATAAAACCTATAAATATCCATTACCAAAGTAGGTACTTGGTTACTTACAAAGGTAAGCACTTGTTTTCGAAATTGTAAAAAAGAATCGATTATTTTCGTAGTTATTTAAAAAAATCAATATTATTCTTTATTCAAATACATTCGTTGGTTACGTTATGCATTATAATTATTCTCTATGGCATTTTATTAAAATAAATTTTGATTTCAAACGCTGGGCCAGAATGGCCGTTGTGTCATTTATGGAAGAAGAGGAAAAAGGGCATCTGATGGTAAATTATCACCATTACCAGAGTTCCTACACCGCATACGTTTGGAAATATTTGAAATAGTATTACGTTATACGTTATTACGTTACCGCGAGGCTTGGGTCCGATTCCTGGCGGGGAATGATATTTGTATTTCCGGGACTTGGTGTTTTTTAATTTATTCTCGTATCTATATAAGTATTTTCATGTATAGGTATCATTGTCTAACACCCATAACACAAGCATTTGATTTGCTTACTCTGGGGTTAGATCAATGTGTAATTTATCCAGTAATATTTATTTATTTATTATATGTATAATTATTAATTACTCAAAAAGGGCAACTTAGTGTATCATTGCGAAGCTTGAGAGTGTCATATTTAAGTAAAATAGAATAAATAAATAAATATCGTCACACCAGTGGTACATATATCGCTTGTCCGCAAGAATACTGCATTAACTCTAAAAGCGATTACATTTTTCTTTCTATGGTAAAACCGAATCTATGTATCATTTATAGATAATACTCTGTTGCATATTAGGTATTTTGTTATTTGGTTCATTCAATGTGTAATCGATTTTCTACCTAATTTAAAAGCTAGAATGCACTTTTATCAGTCTAACTGTACCATTAACTCAGTTAGTGCCAAATTTTGACATGATACAGTATTCTTCCCAACAAGCGATATTATTCATTCACAAATTGCCGACGATATTAGATCCCATGATGTAACAGTTGGCTATTGGAAACAAACTCAGTCTCAGTTTTTACAGATAAACTGAAAAAAACTAATAACAACATAATATTCTATAGTGTTCATCGTTGGGGATTGATGAAACTTCCACATATTCATATTTTAAAATATATAACTTATAGTTTTCGATTATAAGTTATATGTGAAAAAGTACATGTGTTTTCTAATTTAAAATACTCATGAGAACAAGTCGCCTTACCTGAGAATCAAACCCGGGACCCAGGAAAAATATTTGAATTAATAATTATTTTGATAAAAATAAAGTCTTTTTTTGTAACAGTTTGTATATATTTTTTTAACAATCGCATTGATTGAATAAATGGTTATTACAGGATTATTGCCAAAGAAGTAATACATCTAAATCCCTCACGTAACATTAGGGTTCCGTACCCATTGGGTAAAAACCTGACACAATCTGTTACTAGGCTATATATTTCGTGAACCGTGATAACTGGACAGTAAACTTTTACACCGATAATGTATTTCTGTTGCCGCTATAACAAAGAATACTAAAAATTGAATAAAATTAATATTCACTGGGGGCACTCATACAAGAATCGTGATTTTTATGCCGTTTTTACTGATAATAATTAATACGGAACCCATCGCGCGCGAGTACAACTCGCGCTTGGCAGGTTGTTATTATTTTAATTATTATTAAGGTAATTAATGTAGATATCCAATTCAAATGCTTTATTTAAAATGTACTTTATAATTTCTTGTTATCATTTAGTTATGTTTTTATCATAAATTAACACACTTACATATTATTTTCATATAAATATGACAAAAGTGATTTTAAAATTTATTATCTAACTAAAAGAATGTTATATACTATATTTTTTAATAAAAGATGTTAGTACCTCCAGTTTTTGTACTCGAAGTGATAGACGATGTTAGATTCCATGAATATAGGTACACAATCGATTATTATTGGAAATTATTATATTTAGCATTTTTGACGTAGCATAGTTTCCTATGCTACGTCAAAAATGCTAAAAGCACGTTGAGACAATCTGAATCGAAATCCGTACTTATATTATAAATATGAAAGTAACTCTGTCTGCCCGTCCGTTACGCTTTTAACGCCTAAACTACCGATCAGGGCCTGATTTTTGGGCCATATCTAAATCAAATACATATTCCCTATTAAAATTCGCCCACCTCTATTTCTGACAATTGAGTGGAGTCGACATGGTCAAAATAAGCTTTATAAGAGTGAAACAGCCGGCCCTATAAATATGTGAAAGATGTTTAATATTATGAACGTATCGGTTTTAAAAGTGTAATCTCAAGATAAAAACGCTTAGAATAAATATATAAAATATCCCTGGACAAATAATATACATTGGTCTAATCCAAAAGTAAGTAAATTATGCGCTTGTGTTATGGGTGTTAGACAACGATATAAAAACATGGAAATACTTAAATAGATACTAGAATAAATTAGCCTTTTAAACCCGGAAATACAGACATTTATGTTTATCACGCCTACCCGTTGGGAATCGAACCTGAGCCTCGCAGTTTATCAGTGGTGAAGTATAGAATTTTTTTATCATATTTTTTATGTAAAACTTTACAAGTTGGTAATGGATATTTAATATTCACCACAATATTTCTAACTTTATAATAATTGTGTAACGATTATGAAATCTAATGATTATTTAACATGTTTTTTACGACTAATGTATTATTTTTGTATATAATTAACCAGTTAGTTAAGTTATATTAGCATGCATTTTTAACCGAGTTCAAAAAGGCTATTCACAAAATATTAACGTAAATATCCATCCATCTTCCAGATGACATATTATGTGCAAAATTTTACTTTCTCGCTTTTATTCGACTATTTCTCTATAGGTACCTATCACTTTATTTTCATCATAATCAATGGAATAGTTTTTATGATTTTTATAATGAGGAGGCCAACGATAGAATTTTGTACATTCCTTTAAATCCTACTAATATCCTCTAGTTTGTGAGTATGGATGTATGGATGTTTGTTACTCTTTCACGCAAAAAGTACTTAACCGATTACGATAAAATTGAGTATGTAGGTAGCTGAAGACCCAGAACAACACATAGGCTATTTTTTATCCCGGAGTTCCCGAGGGATCATGATTTACACGGGAATAATTAGGCACAATATGATCCAGATTATTCCACGCGGTCGAAGTCGCGGGCGGTCTCTAAAAGGTTTCATAAATCTGATAGTCAGGTAAAATATATTAAATTTTCTTCACTATGGTAAATGAAGTTACCACTTTTCAACCTCATCTGGTAGAAATAGTAACACTACTCGGAGAGTTTATACTAATGCCTCAGATTCTATGCAAGTGAAACCCAGAGATATACAACGAATTAAAATAGAATTTGAAGTCGGTTTATGTTTCAAATAATATGTTATAAGGTTTTGTGATTGAAGTCTAGAATGTTAACATACCTTGCCTGGGCGGAGCAGGGGATCTGAAGCCTTTAAGAGGGGGTTCCCCACCAGCTTGAAGGTCTCTATAGGCGGCGCGTCTTTCCGCCGGCGACAACGGGGCTTCTGTGTCTTCTCGCCTCCGGAATATCAATGTAGAATCGGATTCGTACCCGGATTCTTTGAGAGCCCTAAGTAAATTTGAAACTTTATTAATATACTAGCTGTGCCCACGACTTGGTCCGCGTTTTTGTTTTATTATTTTATATATGTCTAATATAAAATTCTGAAATAAACGTTTCTAAGCCATTCTTTATTGAATCAGCTGTCTGCCAGTGAAAGTCCCTTCAAAATCGGTCCAGCCGTTTTTGAGATTAGCGGGTACAAACAGACAGATAGACGGACAGACAGACAGAAAAAAATCTAAAAAATCCTATTTTTGTATATGTACCTTGTAAACATAGGTACAGAATATGTATTTAGTAAAAAGTTGTTATTTTAATACTACATGCAGACACTCCAATTTTATTTGTTTGAATAGAGATTAAAAAATAGAAATAGAATAGTTAAATTGTCGCTCTGAAGAATACCGGAATAGAAAATTGCTGCTCAACCATTTCTAATAAGAGAGATCCAATTCATGAGTTGCTAGCACTTTATAAATCATCTTTGGCCCCAGTATCACTTTCCATCAGGTGAGCTGCGAGGCATTGTACTTAGCTTTCACATATAAAAAAAACACTGTGTTCTTAAACATTTTTTAAGCGAAGGTTTTTTTCCCGATGTGGGCGTTTGTGTGATGAACATTCATTTCAATATGTCCATTTCTATTCTTATCCTACGTTCCTAGAAGCCTAGATTCTCAAAAGCCCTAGCCATAATAGTGTGAATTAGAGATAGTAAGCCCTAAATGATAACGCAGTAAAACTACAAAAACTTTACTTCAAATTAACATTAAAGCACATATAAATTATTTTTATACATTTTATTGCGATTGGTTCAGCAGTACTAAACCAATCGCAATAAAATTTATATGTGTTCACCTCTGAAATACATATGTATGTATACATATACATACTTGTATGATATAAATAAAATACACAAGTAATTTCAAGAGTGCCTATAAAATTTAAAGAGTTCCCTCGATTTCTCCAGGATCCCATCATCAGATCTGGTCATGGTGGCCACGAGACCACCTGTGTGTTCCTTTCAGACGAAAAAAGAATTATCCAAATTAATTCAGGCGTCTTTAAAAAATCGGTGAATATAAATAAAGAAAAGATTCAGACGAATTGACAACCTTTTTTCAAAGTCGGTTAACAATTAATATAAACATACCTCGCCATGTTGGATTTGGATAATATAGTAGACGTAATATCTTTCTTCTCTTTAGGTGACGCTGTTGGCAGTGATGAATTTGAAACATGTTGCTGCAAAGAAAACATGGATTTATTTCGCTTCAATGAAATTTTCTAGGAGTTCTAGATACACAACCGTGATAATATCTATAAAGTACTATCTTAGAGGTTAAACCACTAACAACACACTTATACCCTTTCAACTTTAAACTGGCCAATGTCTTGCGAGTTTTGTACAGTTGCCAAGTCAAAATAAGCGAGCCTTTTGAAAAAGAGAAAGATGTTTAATGTTAAGGGAAAATAATTATTAGGAGTGCAATTTTAAGATAGTAACTTTAGCATCATATCGCATTCTTAGAGTGAAAGTGACTTATCTCAAAATTTCTGTAACACTCGATTTTACCATCTCACTATAAATATAAACTTACATTGTAATTGTGATCGCCTCTGTGGTGTAACGGTACTGCTGTAGCCTGTTTATACAGATAGCCGCGTAAGATCCCGGATTCAATTCCCAGGTAGGACAACTTTTTTAAAATGTCTTTCAGATTATTCTGGGTAAGCATTACATTGCCCGGGTTTGGAATGTGCCCGAAGTGGCGATAGGCTTTCCACTTATCACATCAGGGTCCTAGTACCTTGGCTAATCGTGGGTATTTTTGGTGTATCTACTGGACTTACGAGTCGTGAATATACAAGCACACCTCTGCCTACCTCTTCGGGGATAATAGGCGTGAAGGTACTTACTTACTTACATTGTAATAGTGAACTGAAAAAGCTAATCCACAAATTTGGTTAAAAACCAATCGTTTGCCACGGAATACGAAAGAGACTTGATATATCTATATGTATTCAATACTATGAATTTGAAAACATTTTTGATCATTCGCAAATAACATTTTTTGAATTCGGTCACTTTAATTCTAAGAGTGCAATATATACAATATTTTTTTAAGAATTTTAACAAACAGAAATTACACAAGCAAAAGAGAACAAATCAATAATAACATAAGAAAATAGTACATATAATATTTTTATACATATAAATTTATCTAACATGGATATAATTAAAATTATTATTTAAACAGGAAAGCTGTAGATAGAACCTGGAAAAAGTAGAGTAGTCATATATAATTATTCAAATTGATATATATACATATTTATTAACATTTATTAGAGCTGAACTTTGCATACATGAATGTATGTAATAGAAAAAAGCTATTAGAAATTACACACCACAATTATAAGCAAACGCCAACAAACACTGAAGCAAAATGTAAGCGTATTCAAATAAAAATATTCCATTTTTTTGTGAAAATTACCAAGTTAGATTAAATTTTAATACTTAAAAAAGAAAGAGTTTATTATACTTTATACTTATTTATAGAATATAGAATTTATTATATATAATATTATGTACTTTACCGTATAACTATTAATACTAAAACTATTAATAATATTTTAAAAATATACTAAACATTATTTTGATTGTTGTAAATTGTATAAGCAAGGGCTTAGTTTACTTTTATTTTGGAATTTTGTTTTAGAAATGTGTAAAATAAAATCAATAAATAAAAACGCATCTACATCTCCAAGAATCAACTAATAGTAACGTAGTAAACTAATATGAAAACTGATACTTTTCATATGTCTGTCACTTCGAGATATCGATTGTATTAAAGTTTTTCAAGTTTACCGTCTCTAGTTACATAATTCTTAGTTACATAATAGACTCAAAAGTCTGGGTGTTTTTAGGGTTCCGTACTCAATAGGTATAAACGGAACCCTATTATTGAAACTTCGCTTTCCGTTCGTCTCTCTGTCAATGTGATACTTAATAAGAAAACAAAAATGGCTTCCATTCGTGTGCGAGTCTGACTAGCATTTACTCGGTTTATGTACAATTATTTTATCTATTTCAACTATTTCAATTACATTTTATTTTTGTTTTTTATTAATTAGTACACATTACATATTACATGTATGTGTGTTGTCAATACATTGAATACGTAAGTACATAAGCATTTGTTTACATTATTTTCTTAGCTAAAAAGAAGTTAGAAAGTATCAAAAATATAGTTAGAAAAAAGTATTTCAACAATATAAACCAGAATATTCATACAAAAGCACAATTATAATAATAATAATGTGTTAATGTTTGTGTGTAACTTGGACATTAACAGATAATGCACTTCTATCTCAGTAGTATATTGTATACCAATTAGTGTAATACTGAGTATTTTACTATCACTTGTTTTACGATTGTGTTTTTCTTATTCTTTTTGCATTTATTTATTATTTATGTTAGTGTAAATGATGCAAACTTTTACGAGCACTCGGTTGTTAAACCTACGTGGTTTTTTGAAGTGCCTAAATTTATAATATTTGTTAATTCTTTTTTTATCAATAAACGGAAAAACAACTTACAAACTTTCGCATTTATGAAGGTTCGCGTTAAGAATGTAGTGTTTTAACAATTGCGTTTGAAAGAATGACTTCAATTTTTTTTATGATATTGGAAGGCAAACCATCAGACGGATTTCATGATAGTAAGAAATACACGTCGCCTATAGAAACCAAAGGTGAAAATGGTGCGTTGCCAACCTGAGGCTGGGGTGGTAAGCGTCTTGCGTGAGTAAGTTTACCAGCTACCCTACCCTCCAAACCAGAACACGGCAATGGTCACTGTGAACTTAACTTTCTAATTATAAGGGATTTGATTGAATCATTAAGGTTGACAGGTAGTGATGAAACCAAGAACCTAAAAGTACGAGTAGACTATGTCGAAATTTGAGATAATCAGCCCTACGAAAATGAGGTAAATTTAATAACGTAAATGTTTAATATTGCTGACAGATAGTTGTTAGGGGTGTTTTTTCCCCTTATTGGTCCGGATCCTCTTCGTTCGCCGGGTGAACTTCGTACCGTCTAACAGTCAATGAATGTCGTATTACCTTTCAGCTGAACCAATTTTGGCTCTGATTAACATAATACAATGATACAAAATAAATATCAATATAGATAGATATATAAAAGTTTTTCATTATGATGAATAATACATACATATGAATGAATATTGGATTTACGTTGATTTTTATTTTTAAGATGTATTCTGCTATTCGGAGCGGAGACAAATCCAACGAATCAAAAACCATGAAAATTGGTTTAGTAGATCTCGAGTTACGAGTGTTGTAACAAACCCATCTTTGTTTTACATATACGAATATAGATAGTTTAAAACTTGATTGAAATTAAATTTATTAAACTGAGACTTTGAGATTGTAGCTGTTTAAAGCAAGAATTTTATTTTTATAATCTTAAGGATTAAAGCAATAAGATCTAACCTGCCAGCATTATTTATATTATCGAGATAATCACAGATTCATATTATATCTATTAGGTATAGTCAATCAAATTAAAGCTCTTAATTAAGTTGGAACCTTTGAGATTGTAGCTATTTTAGAAAAAAAATACAATTAAAACAATAAAATGTAACCAGCCAGTGCTAATTAGATTAGCGAGAGGTTCACAGATTCATAATATATCTCTGAATATTACAAGACGAATCACACAAATTGAACTAATCCCAAACTAATTGGCGTATTAGATTGTAGCTGAATTATATAGAGGGATAAGAGACGTTATTAACGCTTTGTTACTCGTAATGAACTCGTAATAAAACAATTTGAACAACAAGAAATAGGAAAAGAGTTTCTATTTTTTTTTCTTTGTTAAGACAGCACAACAACAAGAAACACACGGCTTTCCTTATTATAAGAGACAACCGTAACATTTAGACAGATTTTATGGGTTTTTTAACGCAAATAATGATTCGATGAGGTTTAGCAGCGTTGCCTGCAATGGCCGTTTGCCCAAACGGTTAAATATTGACAAGACCTCACTGTCCGTCTATTTATTTGTCTGTCTGTCTATGCACCAGGTTCTAATTCTTAAACAATACTAGCTAGAAAGTTGAAATTTTCACAGATGATGTATTTCTGTTGCAGCTGTCAGAACAAATACTAAAATCAAAATAAAATAAATGTACAAAGGGCGCTCTCATACAACAAATGCAATTGTCTTGTAGTCTTCATAGATAATGGTATGGAACCCTTTTTATGAGAGTCCGACTCGCAATTGGCCGGTTTTATTATGACTTATTTGTTGCCAAGCCCATGGTTTTTACACTCCACTAAAAATTCTAAACAAACAGAGTGTTCGGCCAGAGAAATTATTTAATAGTGTGGAATTATCTATTATTACTGAAACTTGAATTCGTGTGATGCAGCGTTCTAATTACTGGGGGGTTCTCTGTTTGTATTTCTACGTCTCCTATTGATAATGTGTGTTGCCAACCTACAGGAATTGAAATAGGGATACAAGTTTGTATTAATGTGTGTCATTGTTCATGATGAAAAAAACATAATTCGTATTTATTTGGCATTATTACGCGGGCAAAACCGCGGGAAACAGTACTTAATAGATTTTAAATGTATAACATTTCAAAAACCATTAAATTCAACTTCAGAAGATAAATGAAAATAACATCGTAAATAAAAACTTCTCGTCTTTTGCGCCACATTAAATATTTATATCATATGAATTTTTTAGCTCGGCGACTCACCCCGAGGTGGACCGGTGCTATAGACTTGAAGTTTGTTCATTAAATAATCAGCCCTTTCCAAAGCAACGGACATGTACGGGGTTTTATTTAGCTCAATTAAATCCATCCCATCGCTGAGCTTGAAGTGACCTTATTTCGAAACAGATGGCTCGGGGAGATAACTTTTGAAATGCGTAAACAACAAAATTTTTTGAATAGAATTGAAAATTATGGAAAATATTTTATTTCATATAATATACTACATTACTTGTGACGCTTCTATACAACCTTCTCCACCGGATCGGAACGGAAGAAAACTCAGGGGGCTAATGGTCATTTTTTAATCTTTTTCTTAACAATAATGCTTATAAATAAAATGTATTATTGTATTAAAACAAAAGTAAAACTATTAGTTTGCAAACTCCCGGTTGAATTGCACATACGGTCTATCAGCCCGACCATAGACAGTGACACACTTACGACATCTATGATGTCTATCTTAAACCATAAAAAAAACTATAATACTACTGTTTTTATGTGGCCTTTAGACGCACTGTAGATGTTGTAGGTTAGCTGCTGCCCTGTGGTCAGGCTTTTAGACCTTATGTGCAACT